>CAUYRH010144438.1:0-17387 GCA_963574655.1 Perodicticus potto
TTTTTTTTTTTTGAGACAGAGCCTCAAGCTGTCACCCTGGATAGAGTGCTGTGGCATCACAGCTCACAGCAACCTCCAGTTCCTGGGCTCAAGCGAGTCTCTTGCCTCCACCTCCCAAGTAGCTGGGATACAGGCGCCCGCCACAACGCCCGGCCATATTTTTTTGGTCGCAGCCGTCATTGTTGTTTGGCGGGCCCAGGCTGGATTCTAACCTGCCAGCTCAGGTGTATGTGGCTGGCGCCTTAGCCCGTTGAGCCACAGGCGCCGAGCCCTTTTTTTTTTTTCAGATTCATTTTGTCACCCTCGATAGTGTGCCATGGTGTCATAGTTCACAGCAACCTCATACTCTTGGGCTTAAGTGATTCTCTTGCCTCAGGCACCTGCCACAATGCCTAACTATTTTTAGAGATGGGGTTTTGCTCTGGTTCAGGCTGATCTAGAACTCCTGAGCTCAAGCTATTCATCTATCTTGGCCTCCCAGAGTGCTATGATTACAAGTGTGAGCCACTGCACCTAGTCATTCTGTTTTTTTTGGCAGTTTTTGGCCGAGGCAGGGTGTGAACCCACCACCTCCCGTATATGGGGCCTGCGCCCTACTCCTTTGAGCCACAGGCGCCGCCCATGCCTAGCCATTCTTTATAACATTTTTATTTGTTGTTTGTTGGTGGAGTGCCTTGTGTCACAGCTCATAGCAACCTCAAACTCTTGGGCTTAAGCAATTCTCTTGCCTTAGCCTCCTGAGTAGGTGGGACTACAGGTGTCTGCCACAATGCCGGGCTGTTTTTAGAGACAGGGTCTCCCTCTAACTCAGGCTGGTCTTGAACCTGTGAGCTCAGGCAGTCCACCCGCCTCCGCCTCCCAGAGTGCTAGGGTTACAGGCATGAGCCACTGCGCCCGGCCGTTTTTTTTTTTTTTCTATTTTTAGTAGCGATGAGGTCTTGTTCTTGCTCAGGCTGGTTTCAAACTCCCGAGCGCAAGGCATCATAAATGAGAGTAGTTCCCTTCTAATAAAAAATGGGACACCAGAGAGCTGCATTGCCCTTTCTACCATGTGCGGTCACAGTAAGGAGGCACCATCTACGAAGCAGAACTCCGGCTTCAGTTTCACAGAGTGTTAGGATTACAGGCGTGAGCCACTGTGCCTGGCCCTTGTCTTTAATACACTATGTGACCAATCCCTCTCTCTGCACACAGTCTTCCATTGCCACTGCTTTCCATGCCCAGGTTTCTCTTCACTCCGTTGTGGTTCTTTTTTTTTTTTTTTTTTAGTTGTGTGATTTTTTTTTTTTTTTTTTTTTAGAGACAGAGTCTCACTTTGTCACCTTTGGTAGGGTGCTGTGCAGTTACAGCTCACAGCAACCTCCAGCTTCTGGGCTTAGGTGATTCTCTTGCCTCAGCCTCCCGAGTACCTGGGACTACAGGCCCCCGCCACAACACCCGGCTATTTTTCTGTTTTGCAGTTCAGCCGAGGCCGGGTTTGAACCCGTCACCTTCGGTATATGGGGCCGTCGCCCTACTCGCTGAGCCACAGGCGCCACCCAGTCTGTGGTGTTTTGTTATACATGTAGCAGCCCAAATGGAGTTGCCTAGGTCTGCAAATATATGAATTTGGGGGGACACTGTCGGTCCCTAGAAGCCTTCTAACAAGACTTTCCACGTTGCTTGTTATGCTTCTTGTTTATCACATCCCCCTGCCAACCCCTCAGTGTCAGCTCCTCACAGCAGGGATCTCATCTCTGGGTGGTCACTGTGGCATACAAAGTGCCTGGAGGGGTGGCAGGAGGGCTGGGACATCAATGCAGGGAAGTGCTTGTGTCTGAGGGCGCTCCCGTGGGAGCCTCACTCCCACCCTCCCCCAGCTTCTCAGACCTCAGGCAGGAAAGAATCACAGGGACCAGGTATAAACTGTTTATTTTTCTATAAAGAGCAAAGTACAAAGGGGCGGGAGGGCAGCAGGGCCCCATGGAGCAGCAGTGGGCAGGCCCCAGGTGCTGGCTGCTGCCCCAGGAGTGGACAGGGGTCTCCAGCATGTGATTGTGGTGGCACAAGAAGAGGAGGCAAGGTGGAAGCCCAAGACTGCTGCTGGGAGTCACACAAAGCCAGGTTTCATGGAAGAGCGGTGGCAGTTGGGGCAGCTCCGGGTCCCATTGTTCTGCAGGCACCTGGGGAGACAAAAGGCTCTGTCCACTCCTCTGAAGCTGTTCTTCCACCTGGACCCTGGCCCTGCTGTCTCTTCCTCCCCTGCCCTCTATAGGGCCTGGGAAGTGTCCCTGGCCACTGTCCAGCCCCAGGGCCAGGGAAGGGCCCCCCTCTGAGTTTCCCCAGGCTGCTGCTGCACCTAGCTTGCTCCTTAGCCATGTGGCCCAGGGGCCTCCAGCCCAGTCCACATGGAGCTCAGCCTCTGCCATAGCCCTGGGGCAGGTGTGGCCCTGGGTGTCAGATCTCATGACTTTGAGGGGCCTCTCTGACTTCTCTTTGGGGATTATGGTGATGATAATGGCCATGTCTAGAAGGGCTGCTGGGAGGATTCAATGAGTCAATATTCAGGAAGTTCTTAGGCCCGGTGACAGAAAGCTCGAGGTTAGGCTTTGCTGTCAGTATTACTGCTGCGACTAGCCACCTGGACCCGACGGTGCCCTGGAGAGACCGTGCCCACCCCTGCCCACACCTGAGGTGGAAGATGTGGGAGCAGGGCAGGGCCTGCAGCCGGCTGTTCCTCTCTCCTATGGACTCCCCACACAAGCCGCAGTAGAGCTCCGTCTCCTCCACACACTCGTGGAACCGCACGACGTGCGCCCGCAGCTCCCGCTGCAGCCCCTTGCTGCGGTAGATGCCCTCGCTCAGACAGTGCAGCTTGAGCTGGCTCAGCTGGTAGAATGGGAGGGTGGCGGTGGGAGAGGACACCAAAGTCAGTACTAGCAGGGTCCTGTCCCAGCCACTTCCCTGCCTTTCTAATGAACTTAGGAAAAATGCCCTGCCCTCTCTTGGCCTCATTTTCCCTTCGCGGGGAATGAGGGAGTTGGGTGAGTTCAGAGGTCTTCACCCCCATAACCACCTGGGGATTCCATGATTTTATTGCCCAAACTGGCTGCATTGTCTCCATAATAATCCATTTCCTTTCTCTCTTTTTTTAAAATTTTTTTGTAGAGACAGAGTCTCACTTTGTCACCCTTGGTAGAGTGCTGTGACGTCACACAGCTCACAGCAACCTCCAGCTCCTGGGCTTAGGCAATTCTCTTGCCTCAGCCTCCAGAGTAGCTGGGACTACAGGCTCCTGCCACAACGCCTGGCTATTTTTTTGTTGCATTTTGGCCGGGGCGGGTTCAAACCCACCACCCTTGGTATATGGCCCCTGCCCACTGAGCCACAGACACTGCCCTTTCCCATTCTTTTTTCTTTTCTTTTCTTTTTTTTTTTTTGAGACAGAATCTCACTCTGTTGCTCAGGCTTTAGTGCCCTGGTGCCATCATCAAACTCACAGCAACCTCAAACTCCTGGGCTCAGACGATCCTCCTGCCTCAGCCTTTAGAGTAGCTAAAATTATAGGAACCACAACCCTTGGCTAATTTTTTTTTTTTCTATTTTTAGTAGACATCAGGCTAGTTTTTCCTTTTCTTTTCTTGTAGTTTTTGGCCAGGGCTGTGTTTGAACCTGCCACCTCTGGCATATGGGGCTGGCGCCCTATTCCTTTGAGCCACAGGCGCTGCCCAATTTTTTCTATTTTTTTGTAGAGACAAGTTGTCATCCTTGCTCAGGGCTCAGGCTGGTCTCAAACTCCTGAGCTCATAAGATTCTCCTGTCTCGGCCTCCCAGAGGGCTAGGATTACAGGCATAAGCCACTGTGACCGTTCACCTTTCTTGTTTTGATCAATTAAATACACACACAACTGCTTGTCAACATTTCTGATCAGCCTGAAACCTGAGCAAACCTGAGTGGCTACAAAGCAAATATATTTGGCATTTTGGTTACTTTCTGATCCCAGAGAAGTGCGCATCCTCTGAAAGACATTGGGAAATGGCTGAGCCTGTCTTCAACATTTTAAGGTTTGGATACAGTTATTAAATTTAGAGAGGCCACATTACTATGGAAGGAAAAGCCTTTGGAGTCAAGACAGAATAGTTAGTAGGTGTGGAACCTTGAGCACCTCTCTGAGTCTCACTATTCCCATCTATAAAATGGGGCTCTTGTAGGAGGGACTTTACCCAACAAATGCAACCAGTGTAACATGGTTTCTTGTACCCTCAATGAATCCCCAACAATAAAAAAAATAAATAAATAAAAATAAAAGCCACGAACAAAGGGAAAAAAAAATGGGGCTCTTTATTTATTTATTTATTTTTTTGAGACAGAGTCTCATTATGTTGCCCTCAGTAGAGTGCTAAGGAATCACAGCTCACAGCAACCACAAACTCTTGGGCTTAAGCGATTCTCTTGCCTCAGTCTCCCAAGTAGCTGGGACTATAGGTGCCTGCCATACACCTGGCTATTTTTTATTGCAGTTGCCATTGTTGGTTAGCTGGCCTGGGCCCTTTTCGAACCGGTCAACTTCGGTGTGTGTGGCTGGTGCCGTAACCATTGTGCTACAGGTGCCAAACCAAACTGGGGCTCTTTCAACCCACTTTGAGGGGAGGTGGTGAGGATTAGAACTGGTACCTATATGGAGCCTGTGTATGCCCAGCACATGAGGCCACTGTGAGGAGTTTCTAATGAACATCAAGAAGCCTTCAAGGAATTCTGCTATCAACTAGGCTATGAAATTCCTGCCCTGCTTTCAGAAGTGCTCTCTGGGTGGACCTAGGATAGCTCCTGAAAGCTCCCAGAAGATCAGGAAGGGTTTAGGGCTTGAACAGGCTTGGGGGTCCTTCCCGCAGCCCCAGTCCCCCTGGTGCTCTTGACCCTAGACCCAGGAGACAGAAGACGCAGGTCTGACCTTATTTCCCACCTCCTCGGCCAGGTCCTGGGCTCTCTCGATGACGTCCAGAGCCTGGAAGGTGAGCACAGGCCAGGGCTGTGGGTGGATCTGTCTGACAGAGGCCTTGGCTGGTAGAAAAGGACAGGGTAGGGAAGGTGGGGCTGGGGAGGGGACATGAACCAGAGCAGTTACCCTGTGTATGAAGGTGGCAGAAAGAGACACAGCTGTGTGTGGGCAGGTGAACTCCTGCTTCAGTTTTCTCAATGTCCTGGGTTTGAACCCCAGCTCAGGACTTTTATTTATTTATTTAGTGACAGAGCCTCAAGCTGTCACGCTGGGTAGAGTGCTGTGGCATCGCAGCTCATAGCAACCTCCAACTCCTGGGCTCAAGCCATTCTCCTGCCTCTGTCTCTCAAGTAGCTGGGACTGCAGACATCGGCTATTTTTTGGTTGCAGCCATCATTGTTGTTTGGCGGACCTGGGATGGATTTGAACCTGCTAGCTCAGGTGTATGTAGCCGGTGCCTTAACTGCTTGAGCCACAGGTGCCGAGCCCCAACTCAGGCCTTTTACTAGCTGTGGGTCCCTTGGCAAGTCATGGGCCTTCTCTAAGCCTAGAAAATGGCCAGAATGTCCTGCCCTCACAGAACCAGGGTGAAGTTGAAGTCAGACAAAGTGGCTGAGAGGGCATCACCTGCCCATCACCAGACCCACAGAATGTCAGCTGACCAATGGCCCCAAGTGAAAGCACAGGAGAGCTGGGGCTGAAAGTAAGGGCCCATTCTCACCTTGTCCAGTGCCTTCCTGGACACCCAGCACTTGGCCACACCCAGTAGCACCTGCACCTGCCCCAGACGGTTTCCAATCTCAGTCATGATGCTCATGGCGGAATCGTACCTGGGGAAGGCCGTCTGAAGAGCCAGGAGGGGTTTCAATCAGGCTGGGCCAGGCCTGTGCCCCAGCCCCATCCCTGCATCCCTGTGACCTCACCTCCAGGTCCCCACGGCTCCGGTGAATGTCAGCAAAGCAGAGCAGGCACAGTGCCTGCAGTGGCCGGTCCCCATGCTGCAGAGCAATCTTCATGGACTCCTGCAAGGGAAGCCAGTCACTTGGGGTTGCCCATCTGTCCCCACCACTGGGGCACCCTCTACCCAGTGGGCCCCTTTGAAGGGATAGTGCAGGGAAACCAACATTCTCAGAGCACAATACTTCCATCACAGGGCTGAGGTCTCACACATGAAACTACTGTGGTCATAGCACCTGACAAAGTGGCTATTGTCATTTGACAGGTGGAAATGAGGCTCAGAGAGAAGTGACTTGAATGAGGTCACCCAGGAAGTGGCAAAGCTGGGACATGAACCCAGGTCAGTGGAACTCCAGAGACTGGCTCTCTGCCTTCTTTATCTTCACAGGGCCCCACAGAGAGTGCTAAGGACAGAAAGAGGACCTGTCTCTTGGGGATGGACTAGAGGAGAATGGGACTTGGGATGGGGCTGAGGGGGACAAACAGATCCTTCAAGGGCTCATCTGTAGAAAGGCTGGGCCAGGAGTGAGCCTCGGGCAGCTCAGAGGGCTAGAAGAAGGAGGCCCTGGTCTCCTGGGGCCCACCCCCTCCACCTGCCACCTTCCCTTCTTCCCCACCTCACAACACTCCATGGCACTGCCCAAGTGGCCCAGCAGGCGATAGGCCACCGCCATGTGGTACTGGCTCATGGCCCGGTACTTGAGGCTCCAGCCCTTGCCGTAGTCATTGACGAGCTCTGCGGCCTTGCAGGGGAAGAATAGGGCCTTCTCGTAGTCCTGCAGGGGACAGGGGATAGGGGGACATGCTCAGTAACAGTAGCTGCCCCAAGCTAGGGTTTCTCTGGCATCTAGGGAGAGTTAGCCAGGTAGAGAGAAGAGCCAGAGCTCAGGCATAGGCTTCCCCAGCACAGGGATTTTCATCGGGTTTGCCGATGCATCCCAAGAGGCTACGTGGTTCTTGCCACTTGGCAGACGAACAATACATATTTGGTGAACGAATGAAAGAACAAAAAAATAAAGTTGGCTTCACTTCTCACCCAGTCCCAAGGGGATTCCTCAGCTTCAGAGACCCACAGGGAGGGAGAAACCAGATCCCTACAGCAGAGTGTGCCTCTTGGACACCACAGCAGCTGCTCACTAAGGGCTCAATGACAGGCTGCCAGGACAATAGACTCAAAGAATACCGAGACAGACGTAGGCAGGCAATCAAATCATTCTCTCATACTTTTTCCTCAAACCTCCACATGCCATTGCTACCTGTCCACGTTCAGCTGATGACCTCCCCTCGGTTTCCATTAGGGAGATAGAAGAAAGCCAGAGAGGAGCTCCCTTTTCCCCCTCCTCTACCAGATGGTACCACCTCTGCTCCCACTCTCTCGGCCTCCCTTCCTCTCACTGTGGAGGACAGATGGCCTGTTCTTATCAGATGCCAGCCCCTTACTGGCCAGCTCACCCCAACCTGGTCTCTGCATCACACAGTTCTCTCTTCTTCTTCTTCTTTTTTTTTTTTTGTAGAAACAGAGTCTCACTTTATCGCCCTCGGTAGAGTGCCATGGCGTCAAATAGTTCATACCACCTCCAGTTCCTGGGCTTAGGTGATTCTCTTGCCTCAGCCTCCCAAGTAGCTGGGGCTACAATGCCCAGCTATTTTTTTGTTGCAGTTCAGCCAGGGCCAGGGTTTGAACCTGCCACCCTCATCCTTGGTATATGGGGCTGGTGCCCTTATCACTGAGCCACAGGCGCCGCCCTTCTTCTTCTTCTTTTTATTTATTTATTTTCTTTCTTTCTTTATTTTTTTGCAGTTTTTTTTGGCTGGAGCCGGGTTTGACCCCACAACCTCCAGTATATGGGGCCGGTGCTCTATTCATTTGAGCCACAGGCGCTGTCCTTTTTTAAAAAAATATTAATTAATTAATTAATTTTTTGAGATAGTCTCACTTTGTTGCCCTTAGTAAAGTGCCATGGTATCATAGCTCACAGCAATCTGAAACTCTTGTTGCTTAAGCGATCCTCTTGCCTCAGTCTCTCAAGTAGCTGAGACTACAGATGCCAACCTCAATGCCCCAGTATTTTTAGAGACAGGGTCTTGCTCTGGCTCAAGCTGGTTTCAAATCTGTGAAGTCAGGCAATCCACCCTCCTTGGCCTCCCAGAGTGCTAGAATTACAGGAAGCCAGCCTTCCAGTTCTCTCTCTTTTTTTTTTTTTTAAGAGACAGTGTCTCACTGTCACCCTTGGTAGAGTGCTATGGCTTCACAGCTCACAGCAACCTCCAGCTCCTGGGCTTAAGCGATTCTCTTGTCTCAGCCTCCCAAGTAACTGGGACTATAGGCGCCTGCCACAACGCCCGGCTATATTTTTGTTGCAGTTCGGCTGGGGCCGGATTTGAACCCACCACCTTCAGTTTATGGGGCCAGTGCCCTACTCACTGAGCCACAGGCACCGCCCTCCAGTTCTCTTTTTTTTTGAGATAGAGTTTCACTTTGTCACCCTTGATAGAGTGCTGTCACGTCACAGCTCATAGCAATCTCAAACTCTTGGGCTTAAGCAATTCTCTTGCCTCAGCCTCCTCAGTAGCTGGGACTATAGGCGCCTACCACTATGCCCAGTTATTTTAGAGACAAGTCTTGCTGTTGCTCAGGGTGGTCTCAAACCCATGAGCTCAGGCAATCCACCTGCCTCGGCCTCCCAGAGTGCTAGGATTGCAGGCGTGAGCCACGGCACCTGGCGCTGGTCTCGTCCTACAGGGTCATTTCAATTTGCCTACAAATGTATTCTGGCATTTCTCACCTCATTTAACAATACAATCTGGGCCAGGCTGAGATAGACTGCCTGAGCTCAGGAGTTCAAGATCAGTTTAAGCAAGAGCGAGACCCTGTCCCTACTAAAATTAGGAAAAACTAGCAGGCCCGAAGCCTGTAGTCCCAGCTATTCAGGAGGCTGAGGCAGGAGGATGGCTTAAGCCTAGGAGTTTGAGGTTGCTTTCAGCTAGACTGACGCCACAGCATTCAACTTGGACAACAGAGTGGGACTCTGTCTTAAATTATTTAAATGAATAAATAAATAAATCTGGCTGGGTGCAAGGGCGCATGCCTGCAATCCTGTTGATTCAGGCAACAAATGTCAATGGATCCTAAAGCCATCAGGGCAAATGCTATTGCAAAACTGAGTATTCATTCACAGGATGAGTCAGGTTGCCCCTCCCTGAACCATTCTGATGTGATCACCTGCACAGTTTCATACCAAACACGTGTGAGTTAAATCTTACCAAGTCAATGTCCAACTCCCAATTCTTTTCTTTTCTTTTTTTTTGAGACAAAGCCTCAAGCTGTCACCCTGGATAGAGTGCTGTGGCATCACAGCTCCCTCCAACTCCTGGGCTCAAGCGAGTCTCTTGCCTCCGCCTCCCAACTAGCTGGGACTACAGGCACCCGCCACAACACCCGGCCATTTTTTGGTTGCAGCCGTCATTATTGTTTGGCGGGCGGGGCTGGATTCAAACCCGCCAGCTCAGGTGTACGTGGCTGGCGCCTTAGCCCGTTGAGCCACAGGTGCAGAGCCCCAACTCCCAATTCTTAAGAAGTGAGGGAGACAAAGGAGTAAGTTATGTGACTCCTTGAAGAAGCAATGAGAAAAAGATATAGAACATTCTACTAGGCAATTAATAAATTTTCTTCAATAAATTACAAAAAAAGAGGGGGAGAGGAGGAATTTTCTTTGTCTATCTTTTTTTTTTTAGAGACAGAGTCTCACTTTATCGCCTTAGGTAGAGTGCCTTGGTGTCACAGCTCACAGCAACCCTCAACTCCTGGGCTTAGGTGATTCTCCTGCCTCAGCCTCGTGAGCAGCTGGGACCACAGATGCCTGCCACAACACCCGGCTATTTTTTGTTGCAGTTTGCCTGGGGCCAGGTTCTAACCTGCCACCCTCGGTTATATGGGGCCGGTGCCCCACCCACTGAGCCACAGGCGCTGCCCAGGAGGGATTTTCTATTGAAAGAGACTTAGGAGACATAACAGTCACTGCATTATGTGGCTTTTGTTTGTGTTCCAATTCAAATAAACTGAGGATAAAGGCATATTTTTAGGATAAGTAGAGAAACTTAAATATGGACTGGGTAGGGCAGTGCCTGTGGCTCAAGGAGTAGGGTGCCAGCCCCATATACTGGAGGTGGTGGGTTCAAACCTGACCCCGGCCAAAATCTGCAATAAAAAATATGGACTGGGTATTAGATGCTATTCAGAGATTACTTTTTGTTTTTCTTAGAGACAGAGTTTTACTTTGTTGCCCTCCGTAGAGTGCTATAGCGTCACGGTTCACAGCAACCTCCAACTCCTGGGCTTAGGCGATTCTTTTGCCTCAGCCTCCCAAGTAGCTGGGACTACAGGCACCCGCCACAACACCTGGCTATTTTTTGTTGCAGTTTGGCCGGGCTGGTTTCAAACCCGCCATGCTCGGTATACGGGGCCAGTGCCCTACCCACTGAGCCACAGGCACCGCCCCAGAGATTACTTTTAATTTTGGTGTGTATGATAATAGTATTGAGATTATGTGAGATGTCCTTACATAAGAAAATGTCTTCTGGCTCAACGCCTGTGGCTCAACGGGCTAGGGCGCCTGAGCTGGCGGGTTCGAATCCAGCCCGGGCCTACCAAACAGCAATGACAGCTGCAACCAAAAAAAAAATGGCCAGGCGTTGTGGCGGATGCCTGTGGTCCCAGCTACTTGGGAGGCGGAGGCAGGAGACTCGCTTGAGCCCAGGAATTGGAGGTTGCTGTGAGCTGTGAAGCCACAGCACTCTTATCCAGGGTGATAGCTTGAGGCTCTGTCTCAAAAAAAAAAGAAAATGTCTTCTTTTTTTTTTTTTTTGCAGTTTTTGGCCCAGGCTGGGTTTGAACCCACCACCTGCAGCATATGGGGCTGGTGCGCTACTCCTTTGAGCCACAGGCACCACCCCCACTTTTTTTTTTTTTTTTGGAGAAAGAGTTGCTCTGACACCCAGGCTAAAATACATGGCCTCAGCCTAGCTTTCAGCAACCTCAAACTCCTGGGAAGAAGCAATTCTCCTGCCTCGGCCTCCTGAGTAGCTGGGACTACAGGCACTTGCTACACGCCTGGCTAATTTTTTCTATTTTTAGTGGAGATAGGGTTTCACTCTTGCTCAGGCTGGTCTCAAACTACTGAGCTCAAGGAATCCTCCTGCTGTGGCCTCCCAGAATGTTAGGATTTTTTTTTTTTTTTTGCAGTTTTTGGCAAGGGCTGGGTTTGAACACACCACCTCTGACATATGGGGCTGGCGCCCCACTCCTTTGAGCCACAGGCGCTGCCCTGTTGTTGTTGTTTTTTTTTTTTTTTTGAGACAGAGTCTCGAGCTGTCGCCTACAGTAAAGTGCTGTGGTGTCACAGCTCACAGCAACCTCAGACTTGGGCTTAAGTGATTCTCTTGTCTCAGCCTCCCAAAGTAGCTGGACTACAGGCACCCGTCACAACGCCCAGCTATTTTTTTTTGTTGTTGCAGTTGTCATTGTTGTTTTAGCAACCCGGCTGTTGTATGTGGCTGGTGCCCTACCCACTGAGCTATGGGCGCCACTTTAGAATGCTAGGATTATAGGCATGAGCCACTGCACTTGAACTTGAAAATGCGTAATTTATTTATTTATTTAGACAGTCTCACTTTGTTGCCCTGGTAGAGTACTATAGTGTCATAGATCAGAGCAACCTCAAACTCTTAGGCTCAAGCAATCCTCTTGCCTCAGCCTCCTGAGTAGCTGGGACTATACAGAACCCACCACAACACCCAGGTGCTTTTTCTATTTTTAGTAGATATGGGGTCTGGCTCTTGCTCAGGCTGATCTCGAATTCATGAGCTTAAGCAATCCACATGCCTTGGCCTCCCGAAGTGCTAGGATTATAGTTGTGAGCCACCATGCTCGGCAGAATTGAACTTTTAGTTAATTAATTTATTATTATTTTTCTTTCCTGAGACAGAGTCTCAAGCTATTGCCCTGGATAGAGTTCTGTGGCATCATAGCTCACAGCAACCTCCAACTCTTGGGCTCAAGAGATCCTCTTGCCTCAGTTCTTCTATTTTTAGTAGAGATGAGGGGGGCTCAATTTTACTCAGGCTGGTCTCGAACTCGTGAGCTCAAGCTATCCACCTGACTCAGCCTCCCAGAGAGCTAGGATTACAGGTGTGAGCCACTGCACCTGGCCAAAATTGCACTTTTTTTTTTTTGTAGAGAGAGAACTCACTTTATCGCCCTTGGTAGAGTGCTGTGGCATCACACAGCTCACAGCTCCAACTCCTGGGCTTAGGCAATACTCTTGCCTTCGCTGGGACCACAGGCGCCCACCACAACGTCCGGCTATTTTTTTGTTTTGCAGTTCAGCCGAGGCCGGGTTTGAATCCGCCACCTTGGGTATAAGGGGCCGGCACCCTACTTGCTGAGCCACAGGCACTGCCCCCAAAATTACACTTTTTAAAAGAAGTTACCAGATGCCTACAAAACTACTTCAGGGTATAATATCTTAATGTCTCTAATTTTCTATTATAATACTTCAGGTAAATATGTACATCAAAGATGGCAAGAATATTAATAATTGTTAAATCTAAGTGGTGAGTGTATGTATGGGGATTTGTTAAACTATTCTCTGTGCTTCCTTTTCTTTTTTTTCAGTTTTTGGCCAGGGCTGGGTTTGAACCTGGCATATGGGGCCAGCGCCCTACTCCTTTGAGCCACAGGTGCCTCCCTCTTCATTTTTTTTTTTTTTTTAAAGAGACAGAGGTCTCATTTTATTGCCCTGGGTAGAGTGCTGTGGCCGTGGTGTCACAGCAACTTCAAACTCTTGGGCTTACACGATTCTCTTGCCCAACCTCCCAAGTAGCTGGGACTACAGGCGCCCACCACAATGCCCGGCTATTTTTTGGTTGTAGTCCTCATTGTTGTTTAGTTGGCCTGGGCTGGGTTCAAACCCGCCAGCTCAGGTGTATGTGGTTGACACCCTAGCCGCTGAGTTACGGGCATCGAGCCTCTCTGCTTTCTTATATGGCTGATTTTCTTTTCTTTTTTTTTTTTTTTTTTGGCTGGGGCCAGGTTTGAACCTGCCACCTCCAGGATATGGGGCTGGCGCCCTACTCCTTTGAGCCACAGGCACCACCCATGGCTGATTTTCTTAACGATAACTAGTTTTAACAAAAACTCCCATGCCTCCTCAATCGTATCTCATCTTATGAATGGCTCCTCTTACATCTAGTTCCTGAAAACAAAATCCTGGCTATCAACCTGATGATGCTCATTCCCTCTTATCCCAGCTCTGATCCATTAGCATTAATACACTTATTTATTAAGAGGAAGATTAAGCATCTACTCTGTGCAGGCATTGAAATCTTCCATGGGCAAGCACAGTCCAGATGCTTAAGGAAAAGGGAACGTGACCAGAAGCCTGCAGACTCTGACCCTGTCAGCTCCTTCAGTCTGTCTCCCCTCCCATCTACCTCCTGGGACAACTGAGTCATGTCCCAGGGCCATCCTGGCCTCTTTCTGGGAACATTCCCAGTACACTCTCCAGGCTGGAGTTTTGCTTTAGTGTTTCCTTCTTTTTTGCCTAGAATCCTCTTTCGCCAGATTTTTGCCTTGTTCACCCTCTCTCATCTTCAAGTCATCAAACATCACCCGTTAGGACTTCCAACCTAGCCCGCCCCAGCCCTGCTTCACTTTCTTCTAAGTAACTGACTTACTGTGTTGTCTTTCTCCCCCCAACTAGAATGCAAGGTGTGTGAGGCCAGGGCTTTGTGCTAGGCCAATAGCGCCTGGGTATAACAGATGCTTATTAAATACTTGATGACAGAATCCTTATGACCCTTCTGAGAGTAAGCCTTATTCTCCCTCATTTTGTAGATGTACCTCCCAAGGTTCAGAGGGCAGAGGTGACTTGCCCAAGATCACACAGCAAACACCTGGCAGTGCAGGCCCACGACCTGTCCTCACACGGGAACTTCCCATTCCCCCAGGAGGTCAGACAGATCAAGGTTTGCATACTGGCTCTGCCCTTCCTGGCCAAGTTATTACCTTCTTGGATTAGTCTTCCCCCTTGCTGACCTCTCAGCCTCTTTGTCCCTACCTAAAAGGAGGACTGGACCGGTTCAGCTCAAGCGGCTAAGGTGCCAGCCACATACACCAGAGCTGGTAAGTTCGAATCCAGCCGGGGCCTGCCAAACAATGACAACTACAACCCAAAAATAAGGCGTTGGACTACAGGCATTGTGGTAGGCGCCTGTATTCCCAGCTACTTGGGAGGCCAAGGCAAGAGAATCGATTGAGCCCAGAAGTTGGAGGTTGCTGTGAGCCCACGGCACTCTACCCAGGGCAACAGCTTGAGGCTCTGTCTCAAAAAAAAAAAAAAAAAAAAAAGAGGGGTGGCGCCTGTGGCTCAAAGGAGTAGGGCGCTGGTCCCATATGCTGGAGGTGGCAGGTTCAAACCCAGCCCCGGACAAAAACTGCTAAAAAAAAAAAAAAAGGACTGGACCAAGAAATGATCATGAGAAGGTCCCAGGAAACTACAAAGCCCTCCACTAACCTCCCTCTGGGACCCAGGCTTACCTTGACCTGGACGTAGAAGCTGCCCAAGCTGCAGCAGACGCGACACTCGAGCATGGCGTCATCGTTGTTGTGGGCATACCGCAGAGCCTTCTCAAAGCTCTCCAGGGCCTTCTGGAAGACACTGAGACCCAAGAAGGCATTGCCCATGCTCAGGCTGACCTGGCCTCCAAGCTGGGCACTTGCCCTGGTGCCAGGCAGGCCAAGACAGGTCTTGCAGTAGGAGATAGTCTTGTGGAACTCGCACAGCTTCTCGTTGCTGCGTGCCAGGTTCAGGTAGCTCTCCAGGAGGAAATCGGCATCTGCCAGCTCCCGGGCTGTGTCGATCTGTACCACAGCAAACTGCCCACCGGGGCAGTGGGCAGGTGGCCCTCAGCCTGGACTCTGAGACTTGGGGCCCACCCCCGACCCCGCAGGCTCAGACCTGTAGGCTCCATGCCCACGCCCCAGCCTCATACCCAAAGCAACAGACCCCAAAGCCTCAGACCCAGCCCTTCCGTCCAGTGCTGGCCTCAGATACATCCTCTACACCCCAGCCATAGACTAGCTGCTTCAGCCTGAAGCCTCAACCCCCAAGCTTAGACTCACAGTCTTCACCCTTCCCCACAAGCTCAGATCTAGAGTCTACCACCCACACACCCTCAGCCTCAAACCTGGAGACCACACCCCACCAGATTCAGGTATAGAACCCCAAAAAGGAAGGCTGAAACTTGGACTCTGAGGCCTGGGCTTGAGACCCTGAATTCTGGATCCTGAGAATCTCAGTCTCAGAGGCTCAGACACTGAAGTTTAAGGCCAGAGGCCTGAATCTGAAGCTAAGACCCACCACCCAAGACCCAAGGCCTCGGATACAATTTCAGAGCTGCAGCCCAGGTGCCAGCCTGTGGTATGCAGGGGAGCAGAGGAGGCCTGGGGCGGGCTGGGGAGCCTGGGGGTATCTAGCCCCAGCCTGCACTCTAGCAGCAGGGGCTGGGTCCACCCACCTTCAGCATCTCCTTGTAGCGGCCCATCTCCGAGTGGGCTGTGACCAGGCAGCCCAGCACGCGAAAGCGCCCCACTAGGTCGGAGCTCTTCTCCAGCACTTTCATCCACACCTGCAGTGCCTTCTCTGTCTGGTTGGACTGGTACAGCTGGAGCCCCTTCTCAATCTGCTGCTTCGTCTGGTCCTGCCCCATCCCCCCGGAGCCCACTACCTGACTCAAGGAGACCCTGGTGGCTCCTTGCCTTTAGGCACTAATGGTGCAGGAACCACAGCACCGGCCGCCCACTGAGCCCCACGAGTGAAAGAGTCGGGTAGGAGCAAAGCAAGGCCTGGGTGGAGAGCGGGCGCCACACTGGGAACAAAGCTGGTGCGGCCCTTGTGCACAGCTGTTCCTGCCAGTTGGGGCTACGTGGCTCATGAGGAATGTCAGTAGCAAGGTCACGAGGGCCTCTGCCCCACCCACACTGGGAGTGGGCTGCCCCAGGGACACCAGCACGCTACCACCTGGGTACCCTCTTGGGCGTCCCTTTGACGCCAGCCCCAACAGTCCTGGCAGGCTGCCCACCTCTCCCCTAACCCTGGGGCAGCCTTGCCAAGGAGCTGCCTCCAGCCAGGAAGAAGCTCAGCCCTCAAGCAAAGAGGGGCTGAGAGCTGGGGAGGAAGCAGTGATGAGATGGACACATGGGCATCACTGCTTCTCCTGCATCTAAACTCTCCCACCCCAACCCTCTTCTGGCTTTGTTCCTGTGATTCTTGTGGCACAACAGTCACTTACCCACACCATTCCTGGCACCTGATCCTAGAGGGGCTGGGGAAGGATCTCCAGCTGGTGCCAGAGGCCTGGGGCTCAACCTGGCTTCCTCCTAAGCCACAAGGTGACCCCTAGCCAAGTCATTTACCTCTCTAAGCCTATCTCCTCATCTATAGGATGAGGATAATAATAGGATAATAAACCTTAACTCAGAGAGCTCTCAAGAGGGTCACACAAGGCACAGTGGAGCTGGTTAACAACGCGGGGCCTGGAGCCAGGCGGGGTCTATGGATGTAGGCAGTGTGACGCTGGGCAAGTTACCTGACCCTGAGGAATGAAGAGAGTAACAGTACCGGCTCACAAATTGTTGTAAGAACTAAACAACTTACTAGTTGAGTGGGACAGTGCCTGGCACATAGGAAACATGTAGGTGTTGATAAGTAAGAGGTGATCCTGCTCCATGGCAAACTGCCCACCATGATGGAGCTTGGCCCTTGAAGGTTTAGAAAGAGTCCCGATGGCTCGGCGCCTGTGGCTCAGCGGGCTAAGACGCCAGCCACGTACACCTGAGCTGGCGGGTTCGAATCCAGCCCAGACCCACCTAACGACGACGACGGCTGCAACCAAAAAATGGCCGGGCGTTGTGGTGGGCGCCTATAGTCCCAGCTACTTGGGAGGCAGAGGCAGGAGACTCGCTTGAGCCCAGGAATTGGAGGTTCCTGTGAGCTGTGATGCCATGGCACTCTATCCAGGGTGACAGCTTGAGGCTCTGTCTCAAAAAAAAAAAAGAGAAAGAGTCCCAATGGCTCGATGCCTGTGTCTCAAGTGGCTAAGGCGCCAGCCACATACATCTGAGCTGGCGGGTTCAAATCCAGCCCGGGCCTGCCAAACAACGACGGCTACAACCAAAAAAGAGCTGGGCACTGTGGCAGGTGCCTATAGTCCCAGCTATTTGGGAGGCAGAGGCAGGAGAATGGCTTGAGCCCAGGAGTTGGAGGTTGCTGTGAGCTATGATGCCATGGCACTCTACCCAGGGGAACAGCTTGAAGCTCTGACTCTCAAAAAAAAAAAAAAAAAAAAAAAAAAAAAAATTGTTGCCGCCGCACAACCCCCCCGTGGTTTTTT
>CAUYRH010144440.1:0-12700 GCA_963574655.1 Perodicticus potto
CTTACTAAATGCAGAATACAAATGTCTTCATATAATAACTGAGAAAATGCCAGGAAGGCTATGTTAATCAGTTTGATGAAAATAGTTCAGATTGTATATGAAACCAGCACATTATACCCCTTGATTGCACTATTGTACACAGCTATGATTTAATAATAAAGGCAGTAAAAAACAAAAACAAGAACCAAAAAAAAAAAAAAAAGAAAAGAAAAAAAGAAGTGTCTGGATGCTGATGGTGACCTCTAGAGCACTTCTTATAATTGCAGCAGTCAAACGTCACTTGCATTTATCTTTTGTTTTAGGTATTTATTATTACAGTTTTAATACAGTTTTTATTTTCCTTCTTAAAATGTGTATACATTTTTTGGCACCCTCTGTACATATCTGGAGATCAGAATTAGATATGACCGACTTGACTTTTACTCTCACAGTTTTGGTGTCAGATGGGTAATAACTGGTATACACCCTATTTTTTGTTTTTTGAGAGAAAAATGTCTTAGCAAGGTGTATTTCCATTGGAGAGTGTTACACGCTGGATCTTTGCCAAGCTACCTCTTGTTTTTCTCACCTAGATCAAGTTCCTGTCAATGACAGACGAGCACCTCCATTCCCATCCCCTAGTAACCTCCATGCTTCAACTTGGAACAAAATTTAGTTTTGTATAGTATGTATATCGCCAATCAAAGTTTGCGTATCATGAATGGACGTGACACGAAATCCCAAAGGTACAAAGGGTAAGTAGGAAAGGCTCTATTTATTCTTCCTCCTCTCTGAGCTATCTGTCCTGTTTCACTCTCTGTAGGAAACTACTCTTAGCAATTTTACAGACAACCTTCTAGAGGTATTCTTTATTTAAGTATGTATCTTTATGCTTTAAATTATCCTACAAAAATGTATCATACAAGATATTTATGAATTTTAATACAAAAATGCTATGAATTTTAATACATATGTAGATTTCATGTAACCACCATTGCCATCAGGACACCAAAATCAGCCACCAAATCTCTCTTGTACTATTTTTTTATAGTCAAAATGCAACCCCCAACCCTCCCTCCTAACACCTGACAACCTAATACCTGACAACTCTTTTCCATTACCATGGTTTTGTCTTTTTGAGAATGTCCCATAAATAGAATTATACAATATGTAACCTTTTGAAATTCTTTTCGCTCAGCAGAATACCTTGGACATTTATTCAGCGATAGTATCAATAGTGTGTTTCTTTTTAATTGCTGAGTAATATTCCAACATGTAGATGTACCACAGCGTTTACACACGGACCTCTTGAAAGCCACCTCTTTTTGGTGATTATGAATAAAATTGCTATAAATATTTGTGTATGTGTTTTTATGTAAACATAAACTAAATAGCCAGGAGTTGGTTTGTTGGGTCACATGGTTGTATATGTTCAACTTAATACAAAACATAAAAAATACAAACAGAAACTAACTGTATACACTGTTGAATGTGTGTGTGTGTTTGAGTTAGCAATGCATTTTACCAATCATCCTGGATGTATCATTGTATTTTGATCTAGCTCACCTTTAATGATGCAATAAGGATTTGTGGTTATTGTTACTATGTTTCTCATGTTTGTGGTTATTGTTACTACGTGTGTTCTTTACCAGTTTTTTTTCATGTTTCTTAGGTACAAAATCATTGTACCAATTACATCCACATCCATTTAAAAAGCCATTCTTTTTTCTTATTTTTCTCATTGTATTACCTTCTGGGTACTAAATTTTTCTTTTCCTTCCTTCAGTTTATGGTATTGAAAAAAATTCTAGTTTGAGATAGCTCCTTTTTTCTTCTTTTTTTTTTTTTTGTGGCAGTCTCACAATGTCACCCTATGTAGAGTGCTATGGTTTCACAGCTCACAGCAACCTCAAACTCTTGGGCTTAAGTGATCTCTTGCCTTAGCCTCCTAAATAGCTGGGACTACAGGCGTCCACCACAATGCCCAGCTATTTTTTTGGTTGCACTTGTCATTGTTGGTTAGCAGGCCCGGGCTGGGCTCGAACCCACCAGCCTTGGTGTATGTGGCTGGTCCCCTACTCACTGAGCTATAGGTGCTGAGCCTGAGGTAGCTCCCTAATTTACACAGATGAGAGAGCAGAAATTAAGCCTACAAACATGATGATTTAGCTGTACTCATCAAGTCTCATATACATTATTTTCCCTGTAATTTTCTAGCTATTCTGCAATGTTAGCATTGATTTCCTCTTTCACCTGAGAGCTGTGTGAGAGAATTCGTTTATCGCTAATATTCTTTTAAATTTCCAGGTGCTGGGATATACATGGTAAACATGAAGTATAAGGAATAATGATCAATTTAAGTAGAACATTATCGATATTTCTGAAGTCCGCTTTGTCACCATCCCCTAATTCATACATTTCTCTACTCTCCAGGCAAATTTTGTGTTAATAATTCAACTTTTTATATGTATATATATCATGCCAAGTGGATTTTTTTTACCTTTAGGCCAATGGAATCATAGTGAATGCATTTCACTGTAACATGCATTTTTCTCTAAACAGTATGTGTGGAATTCATTCTCTTGATAGTAGCAGCTATAGTTTACTCATTTTCAACTGTTGCATAGTATCCCCATCGAGTGTAAATACCTCAATTCACTTATCCATTTTACTCCTGTTGGGCTGTTTGAATTATTTCCAATTTTTAGCTTGCATGAACAAATTTGTTAAAAATATTCCTGTGCATAATCCATGATAAACAAGGATGTGGTTTATCTAGGTGAGCTCCCTCAGAATGGGAGTGCTGAGATGGAAGATGCATCCATCTTCAGCTCTACCATAAAATGCCAACTTTCACCTAAAGTGATTTTACCAATTTAGATCTCCTTATTTCTCTGCATTCTTGCTCATGTTTGACAATGTCAGGGTTTAAAACCTGTAAGGTGTGAAGGGAGCATGGCCATTTGGAATTCTTCTATGAGGTAAGCTCCCGGCTGGGGAATAAAGCCCTTCCTCTTATAAACGTGGTGTTTGGGTGCTCTTTCTCTCCGTTGGGCCTCGTCTTCCTGCAACATTTTGGTTCCAAGCGAGATCGCCCTTGGAGAGAACACGCACCTGGTAGTCGCCGCCAATCCTCTGGACACCCACGTGGGGGCCCCTGATCAGCCTGGGCGACATGAACCACTGAGTGCCCTAGAGAGGCAGTTTGGCCTCCCTGTGTGGACGCCTCGGCTGGGTGGAGAAAGGACCCTGTCTGCGGGTCTTCAAGGAGTCAAACCCCGGGAGGAACTAGCAGGCAGGAACAGGTACCTACACAGGGAGACGTCTAAGGCAAGGGATGATCCATCTGGGGACCCCACTACAGTTTTAGTGCAAGAAGGAGCCTGAACATGTAAGGTGGGAAAGCACGTCACATAGTGCTTCTAATTTCTAACGTTTTAATACACTCCTCCGTTCTTTGTAATCATTCATACTTTATGAAATGCCTTTTCTTAGTTTGTGCTTTTTGTTGTTGTTTTTGAGACAGAGTCTCACTTTATCGCCCTCTGAAGAGTGCAGTGGCGTCACAGCTCACAGCAACCTCCAACTCCTGAGCTTAGGCGATTCTCTTGCCTCCGCCTCCCACATAGCTGGGACTACAGGCGCCCACCACAATGCCCGGCTAGTTTTCTGTTTTGCAGTTTGGTGAGGCTGGGTTTGAACCTGTCACCTTTGGTATGTGGGGCCAGTGCCCTCCTTGATGAGCCACAGGTGCCTCTTTCTTTTCTTTTTAAATGCCTTTTGAAACTGATTCACTGAAACCCATAGTTTCTTCATGATGCTTACTTGGCTCTGTATGTTACAAATATTTTCTCCCAGTGTGTGGTTTGTAGTTTTAATGGACTTGGGGTACCTTTTGAGGAACAAGAATTGAAAATGTTAGTACTTTGGAATTTATCAATATTATTATTTGTATAATCTTTAAAGGAACCTTTCTCTACATATCCCACAGTTGGGAAGTATTTTCTTCATATTTTTATTTTAATATGAAGGTTCGCCTTCATTGGAAATTGATTCTGTGCATGGTGAATAAAAGGATCCCAGCAACCTTTTCCATTTGGATAATCCATTATTCCACTGCTATACAGGATCGTTGCATTACCAATTTACAAAACAATTGCATATGTGTATGGGCCTGTTCCTGGACTTCCTATACTGTACCAACATCACATTCTCTTAATTTCTCTAATTTATAGTATGCCTTCATTACTGGGAGATCCGTATCCCTCACAATTTCTTCCTTGGATATCCTCTTCTGTATAAATTAAATAATTTGCTTGCCAAGTACCACTGGGATTTTTATTTTAACTGCCATTCAATCAATAGATTAGTTTGAAAAGAATTGACATCTTAACCACATTGAGTCTTTTTACTCAAAAATACATCTGTCTATTTACTTAGGTCATGTTTAATGTCTTTTGACAGCATTTTATAATCTTCTTCATAAGAAGCACATAAAATTGTTGTTGTTTAGTCTTAGAGAGTTATATTTTGTCATATTTATTATCATTTTTAGCAGCTTTCTATCTGCAGCTAGGATACAGAAATGCAACTTACTTTCTTGAATAAGATATTTATTGAAGTATAATATTGTAAAATGTACACAAGTATAAAGTCTTATGAATTTCAAAAGAGCACAGGTCCATGTACCTAGCACCTAGATGAAAAATGAAAAATATCTAAGTAACATGAGGTCCACATCAATGAGTGACTACCTTATATAAACACAACCACTATGCTGATCCCTTTTATCATAGGTTACTTTTCTATCTTTTTGCCAGTTATGGACTCATATAGAACATACTCTTTTCTGTCTCTCCTCTTTCCCTCAATATTATGTTTTTCATTAGATATATCCATGTTGAATATGGTTGTGGCTTGTTGATTCTCTTGCTGTAAGATTCCCAATAAGCTGTAATTTATGCCTTCTAAATAATGGTGGTAGATTTTTACCTGGTTTCCTTCCAGTTTGGGAGATATGGCCACTATGAGCATTCTAGTATATTATCATTTTTGTACTTAATGCTTTCATTTCAGTTAATTTGTATCTAGAAGTAGAATTATGGGCTATGCATCTATATGTTCAATTTAGTAGATCTTGCCTTGTGTTTTTGATTTTCCAAAGTGGTTGTACCAATTTAAGATTCGCTTGCAGTATATTAGAATTCCAATCAGAATACAATCTGTAGTTGACATTTTAATATTTCTTATATAGAAGGCTTGGTAAATTCTCACATTAATTTTGATATTTATTTACATAATAAGCTAGTATTTTGCAAATGAATTCATATCAGTCATCATGTTTATCTTTGTACATGACTGTCTCTAACAACTTTTTGCTAGTAAATTTTTGGTTTCTGAATGCTCAGAAGAAATTTAAGCTACAATTTTCTCATGTTGTCATTATCTGCTTTTGGCACAAAGTGTATGTTTGCTACATTAAAAATAATAAAAAAATTCCACTATTTGTCTTTATAAAATTTTATGTAAGATCAGAGTTTCCTATCCCTTAAATGTTTGGCAAAACTTTCATATTAATTCATCTGAACCTTATGCCTTCTTTGGGGGAAGGTTTTTAACTATAGATTATAAAATTAATTCTTTAGAGATTATAGGACTGTACCAATTTTTTCTTTTATCACCAGTCAGTTTTTATGTTTTTTTATAATGCGTTCATTTCAAGCTAATTTTACAGGCTAATTAGCCTACACATTATAATTTTTATGCCTCTGACATGCTTATAATTATCTTCTTTTTCATGTATAATATGGCTTATTTGTACTTTCTTTTTTAAACTTAATCTTGGCAGAAGTTTGTCAATTATTTTAATTTTTATCACAAAACTTTCATGTTGTCAATATTTTCGATCATATATTTGTACTCCACGTAATTAAGTCCTGTTTTTCTGTAATTATTTCCTCTTTCCATATTCTTCATTCATTCTAATCTTGAAGTGGGATGCTTAGTCTATTAACTTTCAGTTGTAAGTCTTTGCTAACATAAACATTTCATTGCTTATACTTCTCCCTAAATATTTCTTTAACTGCATTTTATGTATTTTGATATATCATACTTTTATCATCATACGGTTCTAAATATTTTCCAATTTTCACTGAGATATCTTTTTCGAATCCTGAGTAATTTAAGAGAGATTTAAGCCATCAGATGGATTTTAATAAAGTCACCTTTTTATTGACTTTATATTGATTACTTCAAAATCAAAGAATGCAGTTTGTGTGATATGGATGAAGTGTGCTGAGAATTGGTTCATGCCTAATGTATGGTCAATTTTTATGAATTCTCATGTATGCTTGAAAAGAATATTTAGTCTCTAGTCATTAAGCACTTTGTAATTTTATTGTTCACATCTCCATTCTAATGCTATCGTCTTTTCTCATTAAAATTTCACTACCGAAAGAGGGGACATTAACATTGCCCATAATGATGATATATTTATCAGGTTCTCCCTGTAGTTCTAATATTTGCTTTGAGTTTTTAAAGGCATGTTAACAGAGGCATACTTACCTTAGAACTAGATATATCTTCAAGGTGAATTGAACATGGGTCAGTATACAATGGTTATTTATCTCTGGTAATAAATAGAAGCTGTCATTTTCCTAGTGTTTCCTGATATCTCTTTTCTTGTAATTCACCTGCCACCTTTTCATGATCTTACATTTTAAGTTAGGATTCTTCTAAACAGAGTATAACTAAATAAAAACTAACCTTGTTGGACAATTTTGGTCACTTCCCAGAGAATTCTGGATCTTTGCTTGGGATATATTTCTGCTATTTT
Organism: Perodicticus potto; assembly: GCA_963574655.1. NCBI lineage: Eukaryota > Metazoa > Chordata > Mammalia > Primates > Lorisidae > Perodicticus > Perodicticus potto. Next base: position 6,815 of record CAUYRH010144440.1, read on the forward strand.
GTTTTGTATTTTCTACATCTAGGTATCTTCAATGGTCATAATTAATATAGTTAAGTTCTTTTTTCTGAGTTAGTCATAGAACTTTATTTTGCTTAGACATTGTCCGTTTCACACAACTTTTCAAATTTATTGGAATGAAGTTATCAATACCATTCTCTTATATTTAAAATTTGGCCATATCTGTAGAATTACTCCTGTGCCCACTAACACTCTGTGCGCAGATTTGCGTTCTCTCTTCCTTTTGAGTTTGTTAATCTTCTTTATGATATTTTATTCTGTTTCATTAATTTCTGTTCTATGTCAATTATCTCCATTCTTTGAACCTATGGGATAATTTCTTTTTCTAGTTTATTAACTTATAAACCTAGTTTATTAACTTTTAGCCTTTTAAAAAATAAGGATTAGGCTCGGCGCCTGTGGCTCAATGGGCTAAGGCGCCAGCCCACGTAGACCTGAGCTGGCGGGTTTGAATCCAGCCCGGACCCGCCAAACAACAATGATGGCTGCAACCAAAAAATGGCCGGGCGTTGTGGCGGGCACCTGTAGTCACAGCTACTTGGGAGATGGAGGCAAGAGACTCGCTTGAGCCCAGGAGGTTGCTGTGAGCTGTGATGCTACGGCACTCTATCCAGGGTGACAGCTTGAGGCTCTGTCTCAAAAAAAAAAAGGACTAGCGGCGGCGCCTGTGGCTCAAAGGAGTAGGGCGCAGGCCCCATATGCCAGACGTGGCGGGTTCAAACTCAGCCCCGGCCAAAAACTGCAAAAAAAAAAAATTTAAATAAAATATAAGGATTAAAGACTTATTTTAAGACTCATTTCCTTTGCCCTAAAGTGTGTTTTGTCTGATTTTATTATAACTAGACCAGCTGTCTTTGGGCTAGTTTTGCCCATAGTATCTCATTTTCACTGTGTCCCATGTTTTAACCTCTAAATAGGTTTTGGTGCTTACCATGACACTTTTTAAATTTCAAGATAATTGTAGATTTACATACAATTCTAAGAAATAGTAAAGAAAGATCCCACGTACCCTTTACCCAGCTTTCCCTATTTTAATGTCTTCCAACACTACAGAAGTCTGACAATTAAGATTGCACATCATTCTAGAAAAAGGAATACATAAATATCACTGTGGTCAGCGGATGGCCAAGAGGGGTGAGCACCATGAAGGAGACTAGTGATATTCACCACACCACAATCAAAATATTAACAGAGGTACCGTCGAGATACAGGCAGCCATTCATCTGTTCTCTCCAGTTAACACATTTTATCATTTCAAGAATGTTGTATCAGTAGAATCATAGTATGTGACTTTTTGGGACTGGATTATTTTTTTCCTCAACCTAACTCTCTGGTGATTCATCCAAGATGTTGTAAGTCTTCCCTTTTACTGCTGAGTGGTAAAATCAATAATTTTACCACAATTTCTTTAACCAGTCACCCATTGAAGGATATAGGGGTTATTTCCAGTCTGGGGCTGTTATATGATAACATTATGTTATATATGAACATTCTCGTGGAAGTTTCTGCATACATATTTACACAAAAATCTATACACCAATGTTTATACTAGCTTTTAGTAAGCAAACCTATTTAAATGACTATAATTTCACCATTAATACATGAGAGGTTATTTGTAATTAAAAAATTATATATGTACATTTATATAGGGTTATATTTTGGTTGCTTATTTTCCTCTCCAGATGTACAGACAGGTAGACAGACAAATTCACATAGACATTTATGTTTTGAAATAACATTTAAATTATGTTAAATTATTATATTTTTGTTTCTCATGTGTGGTTGACACTAATATGTAATTTCATTCCTAAGTGTAGGATTCTTTCTGTTTCACTTAGACCTTAATTAATTTTTCTATTAACTCTCTTAAATCCTCATTAATGGTTTGTGTGATTTATCAATAACTGAGAAATATATAAAATATCCCATTATGATAAATCATTTGAAAATTTTTCCCTCTAGTACAGTCAACGTTTATTTCATATGTTCTAACCTCCTTCATTTGGTACATATAAATTTTAAAATTACTGTATCTATCTAGTGAATTTATCATTTCATCACCATATAGTTTCATTATAATGGTTTTTTTTTCTTTGCCCTAAAGTGTGTTTTGTCTAATATTGTTATAACTAGACCAGCTGTCTTGGGGCTAGTTTTGCCCATAATATCTTATTCTAGTTTTACAAAATCATGTGGATTGTTTTCATTTTTTTTCTTCTAGCCTTTTTGCATTCTTTTTTTTTTTTTTTTTTTTTTTTTTGGCAGTTTTTGGCTGGGGCTGTGTTTGAACCTGTCACCTCCAGCATATGGGGCCGGCGCTCTACTCCTGTGAGCCACAGGTGCCGCCCTTCTTTGCATTCTTATGTTATTTAGGGATGTGCCTTAGAGAACATGGTGCTTAAAATATAAAGTAAATCTTTTTATTTAAAGTATAATATAAATACAGACAACAAACTATAACAAATATATCCAGCTTAGTAAATGTTTATGAAGCAAATAGCTTCAGCCTTAGGAGGCCTGAGGTCAACAAAGACAATTTGCTGCCACCTTGTAATCCCTGTCCCTGTCACAAACCCCGTCCTTCTCCCCAAAGTTCAGCATCCTGATTTGTGATAGCCACTTAACTGCTTTTATTTACAGTTTTGTCTTCCAAATATTCATCCCCAAATACTGCAGTTTAGATTTTTCTGCCTTTGTGGGTATGTTTTTAAAGACCTTGCCATGAGTCTTTTCTCGTCCGTAAACTCCTCCACCATCCTCTACCTTCCATTATTTTCCAGTATAACTTAGTTGTTACAATACCGTAGCACTGAATTTATATGCTTGGTCTAGTTTCATCTTGTATTTTCTCTGCCTCAGCTCTAAGGTCAACTATCTCTCTAAGGAGGTCCGATACCTTTTATGGGAGATGATATTTAGAAACCAAAATCTGGATGCTGGTGGGGTTCATCGTTACTAAGATGTCATCATGCCAGGTCTCAGCAGTCAGAGTGCAGAAAGCTGTGTATGTATAGAAATTCATGCATTGACACATCTATCTATCTATCTATCTCAATCAATCAATCTGTCTATTATCTACCTATTATGTACTCAATCAATCAATCTCTATCTATTCATCCATCCATTCCTTTGCATATTTCTGATTCCAATTCATAAAAGATCTATTCTTGCCTTATCAACTCTGGCCATTTCATATGATTCAAAACAATATCTCTCTTATGTTCACACAAACTTGTTTGAATTCAGGACCACAAGATGTCCTATGTTACATCTGGACTGCCTTTCTTTTTTAGTAAGAATCCTGGTTCTCGAGAAGATAAAGGTAAAATAGAATTATGAAATCATGCTTTTTTCTATATTGTATAATTAATAGTCTCAGAATGACTAAAATGATTCCATTGCTAGTTCCATTTTATTTGAGTATTGAAAAACAGGAAATTTTTATAGCCCTTTTTCGATATCCTTGCATCTTTAATTGTTGTATTGAATCTACATTGTCAGAATATAGAAACATTTAATACTATGCTTTTTGTCATACAATAAATATTTATTTAATGTTCATCACAGGTCCTTATGCTGATGTCTTTCTAATCATGTTGGTTGATTGAAGCTCATTCTTGAGTAGATTGTTTAAAGAACCCACAAGAACAATATTCTCTAATTTCCTGCATGTTGATAGAAACTTGTCTGCAGTTTTTAATGTTTAAAAGTGAATCTTGTCTATAAAGTGCTTGGCTCACATTTTTTTTAACTTGAATATCACAAATAAAGCATTTCATTTTCTTCTGGCACAATGCATTGCTATCAAAAGTCTGATAATAACCTAGTTTTCTTTCCTTTATATATATGACTTAGTTATTTTTTTTGTGGAAGCATGAAAGAATTATTTTCTTTTGAGGTGCAAAAATTTTACTAAAATATGCTCACTTGGGTTCATCTCAGGTTGATCTTATCAAGTAGGTGTGGTGTCCTTTCAATATGCAAAATTTATTGATGTTATTTCAAGGAAGTTTTCTTGAATTGTACTTTTTGATATGTGTGCCCCTGATTTGCTCTTTGGGGACTCCAGTGTAGCTATTAGGATCTTCTTTGTTTGTCTTCTAACTTTTCATTTTCTCTTGAATCTAGTTACCTCTTGCTTTTGTAAAAGTTTCCTCCTTTAACTTATTTTTCTCTATCTGTTGTGTTCATTTATTCTTGTGTTACTTCTAGCTCAGTTTTCTTTTCTGAGATATATTTTCTTAAATTTCTTATTATTTCCTGACTATATTCTATGTTTGCTAATTCTGACTTTTGTTGTTCCCTCATTTCCCACATATTTTTTCAGTATCTTTAACACTGTTTGGAATAGTATGTTGCAGTTTTTATTTGACTTGTAAGCACATCTATCCAGGACATTTTTATTGTCTGGAGGAATGCTATTCTCCTTTTTCTTGACAATACTTTCGTATGTGTTCTGATTTCACACATTGTCTGTTCTCTTTTTCACGTGAAATGAGTTTTCCTGAGCATTTACAAGAGGTTGTAGTTTGAAATTTAATTTCTAACTTCACAGAGGCCTCATTCCTGTTTTTGTACAGTGAGCAGAGGCATGGTGGCTCATTTTTCTGGTATTCCTTAGCTTTGTTTTTCTCACATTGAATTTCTTGCCACTATTATCTTTCAGCTACTCAATTTAGGTTCTTAATCTCAATATTTATTCCTGAAAGAAAGTTATGACTGTTTTACTTTTGAGAATCCACAGGGTCCAGACATCTCCAGACCCCTGAGGTCCTCCTGTTGACTCTTGTTTCATCCACTATTAGAGGGTGTAAGATCCCTTCCAGTTTTAGCTTTAGACTCAAATTATATTTGGGGACTTTCCAGTGGGCACCTGTAGGCTATTTTTGACTCTGAAGCCCACATGATGCTTTATTGCTTTCCTGTCCTTCTTCCGTCACAGTCCTGATACCATGCAGATTTTTTAGCAGTTAATCTGATAATAATCTGATCTTTTTTCCTCTATGAGTGAAATAGTCTATTATGTGTGAAAGCAGGAAGAATTCTTTTTTCTTTTAAAGTCCAGAAGTTTTATTTGAATATTTCCTTCTTGATCATCCTGCTTATCGGTTGTTTAGACCCTCCCCACTCATAATGTGTAGTTCACAGGAATAGTTTGTCACCTAGATGCATTGTAGATCTTACTCATGGGGTTTTATTTTGCTATTTGAGTTCATTTGTGTGAAAGAATTTGGGAAAATTAAAAAATTAAGTCATCAGTGTCAATGTCCAGCATACAGCCTTTTCTTTTCTTTTACAACTGGATCTGACAATGTCTCTCTTAATTGATGCGTTTTGTGTAATAACATAGATGTACGTATGGTTACTAATAAATTTGGTATAATTTCTTTATCTTCTTCTGTATTTTTTACTTTGTCCTTCAATTTTTAAATAACTTTATAATCTTGTCCTTAATGATGATACCTATAATAATATCTATATTGTACCTATATTTTTCAGTTGAAATTGTCGTTGGGCTCCGTATCATGCAGCTGTAGTTGTAGTTCCAGCTACTCAGGAGGGTGAGCCAGGAGTTCAAGGCTGTAGTGCAATATGACCACCCCTGTGAATATCCAATGCACTCTATCCTGGGCAACATAGCAAGACCTCATCTCCCCCCAAAACATATTACACACATCACATTTGAAGTCTAAATATTATCAATACTTCACTTCAAAACCACCCAATATCTTTAATCATCAGAGAAATGCAAACCAAAACCACTCTGAGATACCATCTAATGCCAGTAAAAGTAGCTCACATCACAAAATCCCAAAACTACAGATGTTGGCATGAATGTGGAGAAAGGGGAACACTTCGGCACTGATG
>CAUYRH010144443.1:0-23674 GCA_963574655.1 Perodicticus potto
AAATGTCTTCATATAGTGATTTAAAGGCCATGAAGGCTATGTTAAATAGTTTAATGAAAATATTTTAGATTGTATATAAAGTCAGCACATTGTGCCCCATGATTGCACCAATGTACACAATTATGATTTAATAAAAATTAAAACCAAAAAACAAACAAACAAAAATAGTCTGAATAAAAATATATGTTCAAAAAAAAAAAAAAGAAACATAGAAGGAAAGAGACACCCAGAAAACAAGGGTAAAAGGGGAGAAACAAGTCTAAATATATTAATAACCACAATGAAATTAGAGGTACTAAAGTGGCTAGTTCAAAGACACATTGTCAGATTAGATAAAAGACAAAAAGAAAATCCTGACCTGTGCTATTTACATTAGACAGCCCTAACTCTTAAGTGTACAGAAAGATTTATATAAAAGGATGGAAATGTTATATGAAGCCTATTAACCAAAAGAAATCAGCAATACCAATTAAAAAATAGGTGCATTCAAATAAAACTCTTGTATCCTCTATAGAAACACTTATAAATATGTTTTGAAAGATATTATGGCAGATCTAAGTAAATGGTGAGATATACCATATTCATCAATTAGACTCAGGTCGTTAAATAAAGTGATAGTTTACTCTAGGATATTTTTGAAAAACTGACAAGATGATTGTAAAGTTTATATAGCAGAAAATAAACACCAAGAATGTCTAAAATCATTCTGAAACAAAAATAAAATGGGAGAGGGGTCACTTTATGAGATTAAAAAGACTTGGTAGAAAGTTATAATAATCAAGATTTTGTGGTACTGTAGGAGAGATGGAGAAATTGACCAGTGAAAGAGAATACATTGCAAGGAAACAGACCAGTGTAATATGGATATCTGATAAGTTATAGTGGTGGATTTGTACGGGTAGTTTAAGAGAAGTATGAGCTCAAAGTTAGGCTTTCTTAAATAAGATGTAAAACATGCAAACAAACATTGCTAATTTGTGAAGTTAAGAATTTATTTTCATCAAAAGACTCTGAAGAGAAAATGAAAGCATGTCACAAATTAAAGTTTATATTTGCAGTGTGTAAAGTTCATATGAAGAACTCACACAAATCAATAAAGACATCTGCGGAACTTCTGGTTATGTATATGACATGCCCTTGATCCTAAGGACCCCAAATTCAGGGACTGCTCAAGAGATAAAGAAGGGATGTTTACATTCTTTTAGAATGAGTAATTTCCCAGACCTTGGGGATTATAATCATGATGATTTTTTTTGGACCATAAGCAACTGACCATAGGGAATTTCAATTTACATAGATTCTATGGATATGGCAAATGCATTAGTTTATAATCCTTGCTTCTGATTGTGTATGCTGATCAAGTAGTGGAGTCAGATGGATACAAAATGATGTTAAGATGGAAGGGCAATGGCTCTTGAACAAGTCATTAAGAAAAACAACATATTTTTCATCAGTGTTGAGGGTAAAATAGATTTTTTTTTTTTTTTTTTTTTTGAGACAGAGCCTCAAGCTGTTGCCCTGGGAAAAGTTCCATGGCATCACAGCTCACAGCAACCTTCAATGCCTGGACACAAGCAAGTCTCCTGCCTCCGCCTCCCATGTAGCTGGGACTACAGGCACCCGCCACAATGCCTGGCTATTTCTTGGTTGCCGCTGTCATTGTTGTTTGGCGGGCCAGGGCTGGATTCGAACCCACCAGCTCAGGTGTATGTGGCTGGCGCCTTAGCTGCTTGAGCCACAGGCGCCGAGCCAATATATTCTTTTTTTAACTGAAAGCATGTGAGCAAGGCATGAAAAATCACATCAAAGACCAGTTGTTGGAAAATGCGTTATTAATCAGCTGTGTTCTTCACATTATCATCATCATTATCATCATCATCCTCATCCTCATCATTATCAGGACATAGTATTTTTTTTTTTTTTTGAAACACAGAAAAGGGTTTATTTATTTGAGACAGTCTACTTTGTTGCCCTGGGTAGAGTGCGGTAGTGTTAGTGGTAGTGTAATAGCTCATAGCAACCTCAAACTCTTAGGCTCAAGCGATCCTCTTGCCTCAGCCTCCCAAAGGACATAGTATTTTTTATACCTTTTTTTTTTGTTCTCCTGCTTTGGAGATTTTGGTTTCTCTCATTTATCTTTCCAGAAACCCTCAGAATCTAGAATATTGCCCCCATTGTTTCACCCCCCCCCCAAACTATAGCCATCTGTCGAGGCCCTCTTCTCTGGTCTTGTCCTGTCTTCTGCTCTCTTTTTTCCCTCTTTTCCCCTTCTGTCTTCTGCCTCATTTTTAAAAAATAGAGATAGCGTTTGCTGTGTTGCCCAGGATGGAGTGCATGACTATTCACAGACATGATGGTACTTACTGATCAGCACAGGAGTTTTGAACTACTCTGTTTCTGATCTGGGCTGGTTCTTCCTTCTTTGGGGAGGTTGGTGATCAACCATTCCTGGGAGGTCACCAAATCCATAATGAACTTGGTACAAACACTTCATTGGCAGCCCAGAAGAAGCAATCCTTCTGCCTCAGTTCCTTACATAGCTGCCACCACACCTGGCTGTCCTCTCTTCTTAAGCGTTTACCCTGACTTCTGTTATGATCTTAGAGAGAATAACATTATTTCCTATATCTATATAAAATAGGAATAAATAGTTACAAATTTCTTTAATTGTTCTTTAGGTTTCAGATAAAAAGAACCATTTTTTACATTTAGTTATTTTATGGCTTATCTCAAAGTACCCTCCTTTCTTTAAGTTAGGTCAATAACTTAACTAACCAATAAAACATTCATATATGCTATACTATTTTCCCATCATTTAAATGGGTGTTTGTTAAGCCCTTTCCTTGAAGTTACTACATTTCTTTTAAGATAGCACTTCTCAAACTGGGTTCTGTAGATCCTTGGAGCATTCAAACACAGACATGTTCTCAAAGATCCAAGAGTTCTTTCTGAGCAATTTAAATATTGTATTTTTATTTAAGTGAGAATTTAAAACAATATATTTATCCTTTAAGTTAGTTGAATAGCTCTCTTATAACTGGTGACTGCCTTTCAATTTCAGGGATCTAATTTGTATTTACAAAAATGTTGTTGCTAAGTAAGCACCCTAAGTGAACACATTTAACTTTTAATATGTTATTAAACATGCCTGGTTGCCAGTAAGTAAATAGAAATCATAATATTAAAATAACAATAAATACCTCATGGCTGCCTCTGTACCCATTTTAAATACTTTTACTGTTAACAAATACAAAATTTTTCTTTTATAAAATGTTTCTTTTATCCGCTTCTCATAGAATAAAACTTTAATATCTTACTAGGAATTAAAAAGAAATCTTAACATAGTATTTCATCAGATTAGCAAAGCAAACCCTACAACAGTACACGTACAATAAAAATACAATACCCTATGATCAAATTGGGTTAGTCCCAAGAATGCAAGGTTGATTTAACATATGAAAATCAATTAATACAATTTACCATGTTAACAACCTAAAGTGTTTGCTGTGGAGAATCATATAATCATTCTAATAGATGTAGAAAAAGGAGAGTCAGATAATCATAATCATATAATCATTCTAATATATGTAGAAAAGTATTTGACAAAATATACCACCTATTTCTCATAAAAACCATCAGTCAACAAGGAAAAGAGGGAAGCTTCATCAATCTGATACATGGTACTCATAGAAACCCTATAATAAATATTGGATTAGAAATTAGACAGATGATTAGAAATAAGACAATGATGCCCATTCTTATCATTTTTATTTGGATTGTACTGGAATACCTAGCTGGTGCAAAAACTAAAAATATATGAAAGACATGCAGAGTTGAAAGAAAAAGGTCAAATATTTATTTAAAGATGATATGAGTTTTTAGTTAGAAACTCTATGGAATCTGAAAGAAAATAATTATCTCTCATACTTGAATTTGACAATATTATAGGATACAAATTGAACATACAAAATTCAGTTTTACCTTTATATATTAGCAATAGATAAGTAGAAAATAAAAACTAAAAACAACATCAAAACCATTAAATGTCTAGTGATAAACTTATAAAATATGTGCAGGACCCCTGCATTGACAACTATGAATCACTGGTGAGAGAAAATAAGATCTGCGTAAAGGAGAGAGAGAGCATGTTTGTGGATATGAACACTCAATATTAATGTGTCGATTCTTTTTAAATTAATCTGTAGATTCAGAATAATCTCACCCTAAATCCCAGCAGACTCTTTAATAGAAATTAATAAATTGATGTGGAGAAAGAAAGACCACAGATGACATGATGGTTAGTTTTATGCATCAACTAGGCTAGCTAGCTATACCCAGTAATTCAAGCAAACTCTAATTTAGGTTTTTCCGTGAGGGTATTTTGTAGATATGGTTAGCATCTACAATCAGCTGATCTGAGTAAAGGAGGTTATCCCTGATAACATTGGAGGACCTCATATAATCAGCTGAAAGGCTTTAAGAGCTAAGGTTTCCTGAGGAAGAAATTTTGCTTCAAGATTGCAGCACCAACTCCCACCTGAGAGTCTACCCTGTTGAACTGCCCTGTAAATTTCAGACTTGCCACCCTCACAATTGTATTTTAATGTAAGCCAATTTCTTGACGTTGATCTCTTTATGCATATATCTTGATGATTTTGTTTCTCTAGAGAACCCTGGATGATATGGATGGCCAAAACTATCTAATGTGTTGTTCTAAGGGAAGAACAAAATTAGAGGACTTATTCTCCCATTTCTGTACAGAGCAACTGAGCTCCCACAAGTCCATATCCCCACCGGTGCACCTAAGGCCATCTGGATTTGAAGTACAGCTGTGAAGCCTTGTCTTAGTATAATTTAGCTTCTTAAAAGAGGGAGAAGTTGCATTAATATGTAGCACTGTCTTTTTGTTTTGTTTTTAAATCACACCAATGGCTATTTCCCTTATGAAGGGTTGTTTTATGATGTACATATATACACACATACACACATACGTGTACATATACATACACATATGCACACACACACACACACACACACACATGCTTCTGTGTTTTATCTCCCATGTTAATATAATAGATTAGATCGGCGTAAAGAGTGTTGCTGTTCACTTGTGCACGGCTGGCTTCTGATAGCCTCTGTGCCTGTCTTCCTGGTACTCCATAGCAGTGCTGTCATATTGGTATCTTGAAATGGGCATAAGTGAGATTATAAACACCCGGACAACCAGCAAATAGTACAAATAATGACTTGGACCCTTAGAATCCATTTCCATGTGTGTTCCTCACATTTCCGTCTACATTGACAAAATCTGGCAGTAGTTAGGTGAGCCTTGCATATTCTCCTGGTTCACATCTTGTAACTTGCACTCTGGGGCCTGGTGAGACTTGAGTCTAGACACAAGTCTAGAAGCAAGAGGAGGGAGGGTTTCGAGGAAGAGCAACAACCCCTTACAAGGCAACCTCCTTGGGGGAAGTTATTACAGTCTTTGGTAAAAGTGACACCAACCTCCATCAGGGAGGAAGGGCTTGTGCCTGCAAAGGGGCCTCTGAAGAATTTAGAGATTCACAGTCTCCAGCTTTACTGGGATTTGCCCACGTGTCCCATCCCAATTTTTAGGGTGTCATTCCTTCTTAATCAGTGTTCTAACTTCAGCATAAAAATCCCCTTAGGCTTATGAATTCAATTTTTCTTGCAATTCAGCCACCGGAAGGATTAGATTTTGAGTCTAGTTTTTCAGAAATCTTGGCCCTGGATGTACAGGAGAAAAAGATTATTTTTTAGGGGATTCACAGAAGCCTTCTGATCCCTTATCTAGACCTTGAGCTGGAAATCAAAGCTCTGAGTTCATCTCTCCCTAAATTCTCTAGTTTACTTAGAAGCAACTAACCAATCTCATTATATAGTTCTTATTTCCACTGTGTTCTGTGGTGTCGACTGCTTGATTACCTAAAGCCCTGCCTTCTATAGGGAGTTGATTCCAGATGTCTGCATTCACTAAATCTTATCAACACTTGAGTTCTTCTTTCAACAAATTATCAGGCATCTACTATATGCCAGAGATTCTTCTAGTCCTGGAGATGTAACAGTAAAAAGACAGAGACTGGCCCTGCTCTCATTCAGTTTGGTTCTAACGGGAAAGATAGATGAATTAAAAAATAAATTTACATTTAAGAATTTAGGTACTTTATCGAAAAATAAAACTGGGTAAGAAGATAGATACTGACAGAAAGGGCAGTTGTAGTTCTGGTGGCAATGAACGCAGCCTTATATCTGTAAAAGAATGTGTAAGAATAAAAATAAGCATATCAATACCCTTAACTTTGGAGACAAACTGAAGTACTGAATGTACTTCTATTTTTGATTTTTTCCTTAGCATGGTGAGTTGTTTGGGAAATGATTCAATAGTTATTTGTAGTTCCTAAATTCTCAGCAGCAGTTGTCTCCTGATATGTGTCACTATATATTCCGAGTTGACATCTGCTATCTGAATCACCAAAATAGTGCCTTGTTTTAAAATTTATCCACTATTGGCTTATGTTTTATCTTACTCTAGGCCATGTTATCACTACATGTGACATCTCTGTATATGTGTTTGTGAAACTGGGATAAAGTTGGCAAAACTTGAGTTAGAGGAAACTATCTATGAAACATGTTTTGCATTAGTAGAACAGGAGGCATAAGCACATTTGGAATAGGGAGAAGAACATTGAAGGCAAAGAGATACTGGAGAAATAGGATCTCACAAAAGAAAGTCAAATGCAAGTGGGGAACTTAAATGCAATTCAGGCAACGACCTCTGCCATTCAGATAATTGTAGACTTTTATTATGGTTTTTGGTGTCTACCAGCTCTGTTGCAGACCCTTTTTGGAATAAAACCTTTGGCTAGTGGAGGAAGCCATTTAATGTTTGTTGATCATGATTTTGATGATGATATTCTGTCTGGGGAATGGTTTAAAAATGGGACTTGACCTGATAAACTGACAACTTAAATACTGACAGATTGCTGAGAGAGAAATAATTGATATTATTAAGTAATAGTGATGTATGGTATATTGATGTCTAGTGATCTGTGAGACTAACCAATGTGCAAATGAATAAAGAAATTTAGAGTCTGGATCATTTCAATGTTGAAAAGTATAGTTATGTTACACATAATGGTGGTACAGGTATCAGTGAAATTTCTAAAATGCATCATTACTAATTATTTTTAAGAACTCAAATAAATGTTCAGCCATTTAATAATTCTCTGTCCTACCAAGTCCCTCCATGACCAAAAGGTCAACCTGTCCCTCGAGAGGCTCAGTGGATAAAGTTGTTGTTATTTTTTACATCTGACTGTCCTTACATTTTTAGTTCATTTTAGGCCACCCATGTCCTTTCTACTATTTCATAGTAGTAAAACCTATGGAGCAGTCACATGTCCTTGCTCCATACAAGAGATTGTATCATTCAGAAAAGTCTATCATTGGTCACTTTGTACCACATGTAAGCAGAAGAGATGAAACTCTTTCTTACTCTGTCTGAATCAAAAGCCAATATTCTTTTCACTCTGCAATACTACTCTGTGTTGAGCAGAGAAAACAGGAAGGTATTCTGGTCTGCTCACCCTTGGGTTGGGCAATGCAAGGCAGGACATGGACCTAGCAGTTAGGCAACCCAGTGTCTAGGGCTGGTTTTGCCATGGTCTGGCTCTGTGAAACTGGCTGTGCCTGTCATATCTTTGGGTGCATTTTTATACCAGATGACCTTGGGGTTTTTTCAAATGCTCAGATCCCACAGTTTCTGCCTATCCCATCAGAGGCCAAACCAAATGGTTTGACAATTTTTTAGTGTCATCTCCAAAGTATCTTGTAATATGAAAGTAGAATAGTTTGATTGTCTCACTTTGGGATATGATAGTGAAATTGCGGGAGAACTTATAATTTGTTTCTCTTTCCTTTTTTAATGGATGTGTAGTTTTTTTTATGTCTTCTTCTTTCTTTATTTCTGTCTGTTTTGGTTTTTATTGATTTAGGGGAATGTGTATTTGGCAATGAGGGTGAGCATTTCTGCAAAGACAAAGCAGACCTACTATGCTTCAATAGATTGAATTCTTTTTCATTTAATGAGGGTTTGGAAAGATTGGGAATGTTCCTTTAGTCAACACAGCCTTACGGACACCTACTATGTGCTGGCTCCCTTTTTGTCTTTAGAAACTTGGTAAAGTCTGGACATACAAAGCCATTTGTATCTACATAACAAAATTATTTTACCTAGGAGTATTTCAAAGCTTTTTATCTACCTGTTTACTTTTGAGACTAAAGAAGTTGATGCAAAGCAGCATTAAGAATGAGCTTGATCGGCTCGGTGCCTGAAACTCAGCAGCTAAGGTGCTAGCCACATACACCAGAGCTGGTGGGTTCAAATCCAGCCCAGGCCTGCCGAACAACAATGACAACTACAACCAAAAAATAGCCAGGCATTGTGGCAGGCACCTGTAGTCCCAGCTACTTGGGGGAGGCTGAGGCGAGAGAATTGCTTACGCTGTGAGCTGTGATCCCATGGCACTCTACCAAGGACAACATAGAAAGACTCTGTCTCAAAAAAAAAAAAAAAAGAGCTTGATTATATTTAGGAAAATAATGTTTTGCTTATTTGATTTTTGCTAAAAATGTTGACAATGAAAACCTGTTTTCAGAAGTAAAAGTTTGGCAGCCGACCAATAAGATGGAAAATGAAAAAAAAAAACCCCTAAAGATAACTGCTATTGTTTTGAAGTATGTGTAGCCACTCCACAGAAGTGGGCTTCATGGGCAGAGCAAGTCCGTTAATAACCCTGCCGCACTCTGCTTGTTGAAATAACACAAATTGGCATTTAACCCAGGAGGAAGAACATATGAAGTTATTTAACATTTACATAAAATTATGGGGTAAACTCCAAACAGGTCACCTCTGAAATGTGTAATTACACTCAGCAGTCCTGTCAGCATACATAGAAACAATTTTATTTCCAATCATCTTCTGCTTTTATTCACTCAGGAATATGTCATTAAAATTTCCACAGAACAATGAACCTTAATAGGTGCTAATGCAATTGTGAATTATGGTAATTGTTACCTAAATTAATCTCTGTACTTTCCATTCCTTAGTGCCCTGTGCATAAGGAGTGTGAAAAAGATAATGTTGAAATCGACATTTGTACAAAGGGTGTAGAAGGTTTATCTTATTTGATAAAAATTTCATAGGAGAACTTGCTAGTTTATAGTTTACTTGGAAAAATAATGTTAGAATTGTTGCAAGTAAGGTTTATGTAATCTTTAATTTGTGAAATTTGTGAAGGAAAAAGGTGATTAACTTGCTCTGGTCATCTCCATATGGCACATGTGTGTTTCTCAGAGCATGCATTGCTGGGGAAGTGTGCATTCATGCCTTTATGTGTATGCATGGTCTATTTTTGTGTTTATATTCACTTGTATATGTAAGCTGCCTTCTTGTATAATGAAATGTACAGGCTGAATCATGTCCTTACCAAATATATATGTTGAGGTCCTAACCCCCTGTACCTCAGAAATGACTGTATTTGAAGACAGGGCCTTCAGAGAAGTAGTTGAGTTAAAATGGAGCCTTGTGGGTGGGCCCTAATCCAATGTGACTAGCGTCCTCTTAAGAAGGAGTTAGGGCAGAGACATGCACAGAGGAAAGGCCACATAGAGACACAGGGAAAAGACAGTCTATAAGCCCAGGACAGAGGCCTCAGACTCTGATACTGCCAAGACTTTGATACTGGATTTTTCTCCTTCAGACTGTGGGAAAATACATTTCTTTCTTTCTTTCTTTCTTTTTTTTTTTCTAAATAGGACTCTTTATTTGTCATCAAAAGTTTGGATTTTAAAGCAAGTACGTTTCTTTTAAATTAGAGCTGGTAGTATTTTGTTATGAAAGCTCTACTAAAGATATATATCAACCTAGATGGATTGTCCTGTCTGAATCTGAATAATTGACCTTGGCCATACTATTTAGTCACCCCAGTTGCAATGGGGTCTGATTTTCATGTTTACTTTCTTAAGCCACATGGCAACATATCCTTTTACTTTTGCACCCTGAGTTTTTCTTGAGAAAATGCTTGCCCTTCATATCAGTCCTCACCATCTACAATTGTAGCTCCAGATATGGGCATATGGGCATGTCATTCAGTTCTGGCCAGTGTGTTCCATGGCTTCTGCTTACAATGTTTTGCTCAAGAATGGACATTTGGAACTGTTGAGCAGTTAGGCTCTCTGCTTGCTAAAGCTGCTAAGGTGTGAGGATGAGTGTCTGGGGCTTGCTGCAGTCACATTAAAAGGTCAGAGGGAGAATGAGGCCCATCCAGAGAGAACTGAACCACAAGATGGAGACAGATCCAATACTGAAGACCCCATGTGAGTCCCTGATCCAGTTTTGCCCAAAGCCATGGATTCCTGTGGACCCTTTAGTTTTCCTTAATAAGTAAATGAAAATAATTTCTTTATCATGAAAACAATTTATTCCCCAAGTTTAATATTATGTAGAACACCAATATTTTATACTTCTGTTTATGCAGAGGAGACTGGGGTGAGTGTGAGAAATACAACCTGACCCCTTTGACGTTCCTCTGGTTCCCAGTTTCTGCGTGGAAACCACTGAGTTACATGATCCTACATTTCCTGCTAATCCCTAGGATTATTAAGTTTTATGTACTAAGGAGCAGTTGTAGGTCTAAGTGTGTAGGAACTCTGTAAATAAAGTAAAGAGTAGGGTGAAGGAAAAGATGAGCTATTAGTCGTGTAAAGAAAACACAGTCAATGGTTCATATATGGACATTTTTCCACCACATGTCCCTGAAATTGCCAAATGAACAGAAGTGCAGGCTGGTTGTAAAGTTGGGATACTTTATGTGGTTTTTCTGTCTCTGGGAGGGCTCCAGGATGTCAAGCACATGCCAAATAATCAACTTTAGAACATTTATGGGGAGAGGCATATTTAGGTCTGATGGTAGTATCAGAATTTAAGGAACAGTATCATTGGAGACAAAAAATATTCCACAGACGAATGTAAAGCCCACCAGGTTCAAGTTGTATGTACCAATGAATTAGTGGTACTTAGTTTTATAGAAAATATTTTACTGAGCCAAGTCAGGGATGAGCTTTGCTATTTATATAATAGT
This sequence comes from Perodicticus potto, assembly GCA_963574655.1. Lineage (NCBI taxonomy): Eukaryota > Metazoa > Chordata > Mammalia > Primates > Lorisidae > Perodicticus > Perodicticus potto. The sequence goes on from CAUYRH010144443.1 coordinate 11,163, forward strand.
CTTTAAAACAGTGATTTTTTTTTAACCAAATCTGAAAAAAAAAAGCTACAAAATGCATGAGCCTTGACCTCCCCTCTCAAATGTACATATAGAGTTGGCACTCAATTTCAAGGGTTCTGTCCTTCCAAAGCCATTTCCCTACTGGAATTTAGGCAAACAGCTTCTGTTCTGGGCAAATATGTCCAATATACATTTGCTGATTTATTTTTTAAGCCACTTGGATCTTTCTGAAACAAAATTTGTTAAATTGTAGTTTAGGTAACCCTGTTAATTCATTTTGTCAACTGCCATTAACTTTTTATTTAGTGAGTTGCTTTGTCTCTGATTTTGTTCATCTCTGGGTATAACCTAAGGAAGAATTCCTTGCTTATTTATTGGGGCATGGTGCATATCAGGAATTGGAGAAGAACTGAGAGTAAAGAGGGAGGGTCTGGGCTTCCTGGAATGTCTCATCTGGTAGGGGAACATAGAACTCAGGTAGTGTTAAGTTGTCTTATATCTCTAGGATGAGGGCATTAGATCTGTAGGACTCAGAGCAGCCAGGGACTGCAGTTTGGAGGACTCTGCAACTAATGATGTATAGTCTACCTCTATATCTGTTGTAGCTTTGCAGAAATTCTGGAGGCTGCACAGGGAGAGAGAATTAGAGGGACTGAGGATGGTTAAGTATGTTCTATCCTCATATCAAATACTTCACACGGGGGTGAGGGAGAGTGAGACTCTTGGGTGGAAAATTTATGGAGACCCCAAAATAAACTGCTGTAGTCTGGATCCAGCAGGATCAGGGTTAGGGGAGGGGAGGGAGGTGAATCATGGAGGTACAGTATGGGATCCTATCTTTATTTTAAATTTTTGATATTTTTTCATCATAGACAAATTGATTTATTAATCAATTTTTTATTCATAATTATTTGCAGGTACATAATACTTATATGTATTTATATGGTACATATAATGTTTTAATATAGGCCTACAATGTGAATTAATCAAACCAGAGTAATTGGGATATCCATCACCTCAGGCACTTATTTATTTAATCAAATAAAGTGTTAGGTTCCTATTTTAGTTATTTTAAAGTATACCCTAACTTATTCTTGATTATTATCCCTTTAGTGTACTATCGAATATTGTTCGTTCTATTGGTCTTTTAAAAATATTGCATGAAGATGTACATTATTTCTCTTGATCACTGAGATTTTGGATGCTTCCTTAAATTTTTTGACTCCTCTCACCCTAAGCCAACCTTACCTCATACTGTAGTGACAAGTCACAGCACATTGTTAAGAAGTGTGCAGCGTATCATTTTTGTGTTTTAGTGCCTGTAGGATGCATATTCATAATAAATATTTTGCATAATATGTATATATATATATATATATATATATATATATATATATATATCTAATTTGACCTCATGGAATCCTTAAAAACATGTACAGTAAGTGTCTAAGAGTCAACAGATTGGACACACAGGGAATATACGTACATTGTTTTTAGTTTAGTTGGGAAATCTTGCTGCATGGTGCTACATCTGGTTTGGAGATTTAGTTTCTATCTACTTCCATCCTGAGTGGTGGCAAAGAGGCAGTGAAGACTGCCAGCCATAAGACCTGTAGCTTTAGTTGGCCAGCTTGCCTGGAGACCATGGTTGTTTCCCCACCTCGTGGCCCTCCATATATCTCCCAGCCCTTGCCTCTGACTTTATGGTGCCCTGAGATCCTGTTACTACTGTCCCAGATCCCTTATTCTGTTTCTCTCTGTTCCTAATCTTCTACTCGTTCCCTGATCTCTACACCAGACTTTGCTTTGTGTTTCATCCCTGACTCCTCAATCACTGGCATATATCAGTCTCCCACGCTATTTCTCCACCATCTGGAGCAAGTTCTAGAAGCCTAATTAACTTGTGAAGTGTGTTCGGTTTGGACGGCAAGACCCATCTTTCTTCCCTGTGACTCGAACCTCCCGACCTTTTCTCCTAAAACACTCATGTCCGATTTGCTACCCCGTGCTCAGTTGTCATTAGTTTGTGTTGACGGTTTTATTGTTTCCTGGTAACCCCTGTCTTTCCACAATTACTATGGTATGTAGCAACCTATTTATTTTAAAGTTAATAGGGTGGAATAAAAATAAAACCAAAAAATTCGACATTCTAGGGGAAGAAAAAAATCTCAGTTTTTAAAATATCACTCATATTCATTCATGTATGTATAAATCCTTTCATAATTTATTTTGCTAAATAAGTGAGTAGGTCTCTTAAACATGTTTGGAGAACAGTTAATGGTCCTTGGCTTCTTAGAACTCCCAGGCTCTTAAAATTATGCATCTGAATAAACAAACATACAAGGCAAATTTTTTCATAGATGCTAAAATCAACCAAAAATAGATATATTAGAGCAATTACCAAATAAATGGCTTCAAATGTTGGAATATTAATGAAGATGATTCATTCTTTTACAATATCCTAGATTTTGACATAAAATAAATTTATATTTATGAAATCTGTATAATCTAATCACATGTTGGGATTAAAATAATGAAGAAAAAATAGTTTGGGGTATAGCAGTGCAGATCGAGGGTGGCAAGACCAAGGTGTTTATATCAGTTGCTACTGATTATAGAACTAGCTCAGTTAAGATGTGCACCATGTGGGTGCCTTGTTTTGGTAATTGGAAGATGAGGCTGGAAAGAATGACTCCCACTCTATGATCACTAAAGCTTCTAGAAATCAGCATCACATAGCTATAGACCTATATTTAGGGAAATTCTTTATTTCTGGTTGCATTCCTATTTATACATTTACATAGTAAAGAATTGCTATTTGATTTTAAAAGTCAAAAGACCATCAAAGAGTACACTAAGTTCTATAGGAGGCCAAGAAGTTTTTTTTTTTTTCAGGTAAAGTTATTGTTCTATTATGTATATAGGTACTCTTTAAAGATAGAGTAAGTTTTTTTTATTAATTTCCATATTCCTTTTATAACTCTGTGGGAGTCATGTCTTTTCAGAGAATGGCCTAGGAATAACAGCATGACTGTTTGTAAAAGCTTGCCCTTCACAGTTTATCTTTGGGTATATTGCTGAAGTTTTAAAAGTCAAATTGTCCTGGACTTTCTCCTGAGTTTCTCCAAAGAAGCGATGGAAGGAAAAACTAACATTTTGCTGGTGCTTTGGGATCCTTGGTAAGCAGCTATGTGAGAAGCACAGAGTATCGCTTTCATTTGGCAATCGTGATTATAAGACATATTGAAGCAGACACTTGAGTGCTCCAAATGACAAGATAATCCAGATAAACTTTATACATCTTGCAGCTTTTGAAGTTTCTAAGCCAAATAGAGTGAAAGGATAAAAGACAAACCAAGTTCCCAAGTTAGTTCATATCATATATGTACTTAGTGTCTCTCCTTATTATGAATCCCACTGCCAGCCACAGAATGCTACAGCCAAGTGCCTAAAGGAGGCTTATCTGCATGTAGACCGTTCTATCACATATACAGGCTATGGATTCCAAAAATGAGGTTATCTTCTTATGTAACTTTCTGTCTTTTAATTAGCATAGATCTGAATAATTGAATATGCTTTTCTACAATATCAGTTGTAATAGCAAAATGTTTCCTCATTGTGCAGGCAAAATAAAAATGTATTGCACTAATCCTCTATAATTAGGCATTTATATTAAACCCTCCATTTTTGGTGACATATCAACGTGAAAAAATCTTTGATTTGGCTTTTTAAGTTTCCTAAAGCTGTTAGTTAAAAATAAAGTAGATGGAAGGCTCAAGATGGTAGGGCTGGGAGCCTTGTAAGGTATTCATAGTGGATTAGAGGGACTTGGGCCCCACAGAACTTGAGAGAGAACTGGATGTTTACTATACTATGTAAAGCCATTACATAAACTACAGAAGAAGATACACAAAATATGACATATTTAGGCTTAAAAATGACTATGTTTCAACACGATCTTTCCATGATTATTTCTGGCCAAAGACATTTGCCTATGTTTAATCATTAGATAAAATTTATACAGTTTAATTTTATTTCGGATACTTCTTTCTAGAAGAACCTTAATATGAACTTGTGCATAGTACAGTTTCAAATGTGAACACAGCCTTAGAAGTAAATGAATACATCTAGATTTATTAAGTCCAACGTCCTAGACTATGACAACGTAGCTACCTAGAATTGCATATCCCAGGACTCTCCTTCCTATTTGGTATCTGGTTAAAGTTAGCCACTAGAAAAATGCACAAAAGATTTGGAAAGCCAAAGCAAAGCTATGGGCATTTTGTTATTTTTGGAAGGTTGGCACAGCATGTTGGGCATGGGGAAGCTCACACATGTTGTTACTCTAATGCAAGCTCACTTTGTTGCTGTGGGCAGCCCCAGACTCAGCCACCCCTACCTCCCACCGGATCTGTGCCTTCAGCTTCTTTGAATCCTGGGTCACGAGTGTGTGCAGTTCCTTGTCAAGGGTACAGCTTTTCCTGCAGGTCCTCAGAGTTGGTGGTGGTGAAAAGCTGATACAATTTCCAGTGTGTTCTCAGAGGCTCAATCTCAATCTCCTCTTCACCAGCTTCCTTCCCTACTGGTTGACTTATGGTAATTGTTCAGACTACGTCACCAGCTCCTACTGGTGAGGAGCAGAATACCTGCAGTATAAACACTATAATATCCTCATCTGAGACCACTCAAACTGTATTATAATAAACAGCAAGAGCAAAAAATAAAAGTATTACCACACAGATACACACACACAGACACACATAGACACACACACGCACTGAACCTGAAAGAGGTTTCAGGAAGATGCACATAGCAGCAAGCCCTCTGTCATTGAAGGTTAGCGTTGGGGTGGAGATTGAAGATATTTGAGGCATGTCTGGAAAAGTCATAGGAGATGCTAAATATGTGAGAGAGATGGCAGGAGTCACCCATGAAGCATGGCAGTGTGATAGAGAACGACCCTATGGATGTAGGAACATTGTACACAGGTCCAGACACAAGGGCTCTGGGTAGTTTAACATAGGTTGAGTTCCATATGTGTGCAATTAGCTGACCAAAGTTTATGGACCTGGGACCCACACAACACAGAGAAAATAAATGTAGGAAAATGTAGGAAGGTGCATGGAACTGGAATAGAAGGGTTATGGGAAAGAGTGGTAGACATTGGGTAGTTTTGCCTTCCTGATAATCTTACCCCCAATCTCCTGACAAGGACATCAGGATGGTTAATGCATTTGGCAGTTCTCTGTGAATTCACAAAAGATGCTTCCTCCTTACTGATGCCCCAGACCAGAGCCCCTGGCCTGGAGAGTGGAGTACAGCCTAGCTTTATCCTCCCAACTGGACACTCAGCTGGTGCCGTGAACATGTGCATTTGGTGCCATATTCCCCACGCTAGTCCATGTGGTTTAGGTGGAAGGACTTGAGCCCTACCCAGATATGGGAAGGGGTGTTTGACCAACTCATAGCTATATTCCCACATCTGATGATCCTGATGGATAAACAGATCCTTTTATCCCCAAATAGAATCCTGTTGGTGTGACTTTGAGGAATGTGTGCACCCCTGAGCCAATCTGTGTAGTCACTGGTCTGATCTCCTAGGTAGGCAGTTTTTAGGGACTGAATTGCATCTCCTCAAAATTTATATTCTGAAGTCTGAACCCCCAGTACCTCAGAATGTGACTGTATTTGAAGATAGAAAAATTAAAGAGATACTTAAAGTCAAACGAATTCATGTTAGTTGGCCCAGCCCAACATGACTGTTGACCTTGTGAGAAGAGGTTGGGACATAGACAGATGTGGAGGGAAGACCATGTGAAGACAGAGAGAGAAGACAGCCATCTACAAGCCGAGGAGACAGGGTCCAGCAAAACCCACCCTGCTGACACCTTGTCCTACAACTTCTAGTCTCCAGGCTTGTGAAAAAATAAATTTCTATTGCTTGAGCCACCCAGTCTGCCATACTGTGTTATATCAGCCCAATCAAACTAATGTGGTCCTTATTAAATGACTCAATGTTTATAAAAAGATATCAAATGAATCTCTATTGTCTGTTTAGACATATGTCTGTATTTAAAAAAATGACATACACTTTTTTGAACTTGGGGGCCATCCACCAGTTAGCAAAAATCAAGCTGAAACAACATTTATGGAGGAAGCTTGCTAAAGTCATTCATTCAATTATACTAGATATTTGAAATCTTACCTCTTGTCTGAGCCCCACCAGTAAGTTGAGTTCCTTAGCTGCATAGGGCTATTTCGGCATTATCTTGTCTTTAATAAATTGCTTTCTCTTGAGGTGTTATCAGTCACAGAAAAGAATTTTCTAGACGAGTCTGAAAAAGCACATTTGTATATTTACTGAAACATGGCTACTAAAAACATTGCATGTGACTTTTCCTAGTAACCTAGGGAAAAATTTCTGACTAACTTAAGCGTCCAGAATATCTTCTTTTTTCACGATCAATTAATCCAGAGATTAACATAGTTTTTATTTTTATAAGAATGGCCTAAAAGTGGAGTAATGGTTCTTAAACTCAGTGTATACAAGAATCCCTTGAGGAGCTAATTCTGAAACCTGCTGGAGAGTGCACAGGAAAAATGTAATCAAATATCCAATATAATGTAGTGTAAAGCTTGGTATAATCACAACATTTAACGTGTTTCTTCAGCTAATGTTCAATTCCTATTAGGCAATATTGCTTAAGTCCTGTCTTCTTTTATTTTGCTTCCTAGGGTGGCACTTTAAGTGTCCCTATAGTGATGGGTGGAGGGGTTCCTGTTCTTCACTGGTCCTTGGGTATTCATGGGTAGTGGGCTCCCTTTTCTCCACCATGCCTCATGCCCAGGCCTCTGAACACACTGCTCGGTTCCACCTTGCCCTGTGGTGTTACTATGCCTCAGCACAGCTGGCCCCTCATCAGTCGGTCTGGATTTTAGCTCAGACGCCTGCACCCCAAGGGTCTTGAAGGAGACTCAGCAGTCCTCACCCAGATGACCCTCTCTGTAAACACATGCTTGCTTTCTTTGTTGGGCTGAGTGGCCCCATGTTGCTGCCAGGTTCTCTCCAGAGTCATCGCCGCCTTCACTGTCAAATGGGGAAGAAGGAGCCAGTGCCACTTCTCTTCCAGCTTTCTGTGCTTATCTAGCACAAATCACCCTCTCTGGGCAAAAGGGGGAGAATCGGGAGACCTGAGACTGAACACTTGAATCTCATTTTTTTCCTTCCTGTTCTGCCCTCTAATCCCCCAATCCAGAAACAGCGAGGCTTTGCTTTCCTTTACTTCCCTTTTGTCCTCCTTCTACAAGTGAGCAAGAGCTGTCCTGCTGTTGCAGTCTCAGGTTCAAATGGGATTTTCTTACCATTAAAAAGGACTCAGTGGTCATGGGTCCTTCAGGATTGGCTGTTGATACCCCAAAAGAAGAAATAAACGCATTTGGGAAATCCTTGCTCTCTAAAAAATGCGTGGCTCTTAAGCTCATTGACTTTCTGCTAAATCCTATTTCATATGTCGGATGCTGAATATTACATCAGTCTTTCTTTTTCTTTTTCTTTCCCGAACATATCTCCTCAAGCAGATGGGTGTTCTAGGACATGTACTTGCAAATGCAAAATAAATAAAAGCACGTTAATAATTTAAAATACCGACTCTAATATATGCTGCTATATTACAAATGATAATAAAAGGTAGCTATCAAAATATAAAAGAGTACAAAGGAAATGATTTTGAAGGAGAGGAGGAAAAATAAATAATAAACTTCAATGCTCTGGTTCCCCCCCCCCCCCCCAGTCCTGGTGGCAGGGAACAGTTCTAATGATAGATACCAAGAAAGAAAAATTGGGACCTGGGCTCCTAATTTGGAGCATCTATTGGTGGACATCAATTCCCTTGAAAATTAAAGATGGAGCTAGTTATATTTGTTCTGGCAAGAGACTAAAGGGTTAACTTGAAGTATCTCTAAGAGTATTAAGACCATAGCAAGTAACCCAAATTTTATCCACCTTTCATTTTTTTCTCTTCACTTTTATAAAGCTGATCAAACCATTCTTTTACCTTTCTTGCTGACCTCAAGGTAATGTGATAGAGGAAAAAAAAATTGAAGAAGGCTAGAGATCTGTCTAGAGTAAGGTCGTGATATTAAGTTTATTACATCATTTTTTGTTACACGTCGAGAATGGATAGCTTCCTTATTCTGCATCCTTAATAATGGAATTGTTGCGAACTGGCAGGCAGTTAAAGACTCTCAAAAGCAGCAGGTCTTCCTGTTTCATTTCATGTTGCCTCATTTTTTGTCTTGATAGGGACTGAGATGAAAGGAGGCCTTAGACACACGCCATTCGTTAGCTGTGGCAGTAGAATAGCCCTGGTGTAGTTAGGTGACAAATGAATCCACAGAAAGGAACTGCTAAGTTCGCCAATGGGTAAAGTAACAGGAAAGATTTCCCAGGAGAAAGGTTTTTATACGGGTTTTGTTATTTGGTTTGGTTAGCAAGCACATAGGCACACAAAATCGTTGGAGATTTTGAAAACTCTGTAATTAATTTAATCAGGAACACCCTATTTCCCTGTTTTTCCACAAAGAATTTCTATTTAGATCAAAGGTTGTTTCTAGCTTTATACGTCATCTTTACCATGAACATAAGGTGTACTTTTTGTTCCTTTTGCAACCCGCGGACTTATGTAGCACGCTACTAAGCTCTCCATTTTCCTTCCCCGAATCCTACCCTTTTTTCACTAGTGTTTTTTACAGCAATAGGGATATGCCATTACTTTTTTTTTGGTTGAAACATATTGTAATAAAGGTGAGCTGTGAATATATTTTGATGGCATGGTTTTTAGTTGAGCAACGTTTTTAAAGATGGCTTTCTTGATGAATCCATTAGTGGTGTCTTGGTTTAAAAAAAGAAAAAAACTGATGCCAAGGTAGAGTCTCCTTTTCTCCTCAGCACCTCTGATCCCAGTGTACAAATAATGTTTATATTCCACTTCACAGTAAAAAAAAGGAACATGAAAATATTTCATTGAAAGCTGACAGCTTTAACGAACTTTAAAGGTTAACCCTGGTGCTAGTTAGCACATCTATTCATGTCTCCATCAGTCTACTGAATTACTCAGCTGAACACGCAGACAAAAGCAAAACTGGGAAAAAAATACCCAGAAAGCCGACATTAATAATTCATAAACACTGGAGGCTTGTGACTGACAATTTTCCCCCTACTGTGTTGAAGTCTGTTAAGAACCGAATCCTGATAGCTCCTAAGTTACTTTAGAAACTCAGTGAGCAACCCTGTCCAGGAATGTTAATGTTTCTGTAAGTGGTTAGCTACCGAAACACACTGGATTTTCATCCCCTCGAGCACTTGTTCATGTTCTTCTGGATTAGAATAAGGTTCGGCTTTTCATGAGATGTGTAGCTGACAGTTTTTATATTTGAATTTCACAAGCATCTGCAGACCATAAAGAACTCCAAATTCAGCCATAATCTTCTGCTACAAAGTAAATCAGTATTTTGGAACAGATTCCAGATACCAATTATAGCATTAATGGGGATATGCAATCATGTTGTCTGCTTGGGCAGGATTAGAAGTGATGTTGCTCCTGACAGGGCTCTCCTGCTTCCTAATTCATACTCCTCCTCCCTCCACATCCATAAAATTGTGTTTATTAGGCTTTCCCATTAAAAGTAGAAATGATCAACATTTTTAGGTATCCATCACTTTCCTGAGGAAATAAGGAACAAGTACTACCACTTCTGTCTGACAGCGAATTGATTCCAAGCTCTTATATAGGAAGAATAAAAATTCAGGCTTTGTGTTATTAGAAAGATTTAGCAAAATGGTGCCATCGAGGACTAACGAGATGGGAACCTGGCAGTGGTTCTCAACCTTTCCAATGCCATGGCCCTTTAATACAGTTCCTGTGGGTCACAACCCAGAGGTTGAGAACCGCTGTATAGGGTCTCTGCTGGGTACCAACTGCTTGTCTTACCTGGGTTTGCTTCAAAATGGGTTCCGTGGTTGAAATTGCCACCGTTTGTCAATGATTAAGCAACTCCCTTTCATATTTTCCACTGCAAGGTTTTTTTTTTTTTTTTTACATCTTTTCCACTGCAAGGTTTTTTTTTGTTATGCCTCCTTGGGAAAAAGCAATGGAGGTGGTGTGGGCTCAGAGTCTTCTGAGATTTGGGAAATGGTTATTTCAACATGAGATTTGTTAGCTCTCAAAAGCCAGGTTCTACATGTGAAGTTATGGTGATGTCTACGATTACAAACCCTTGCTTGGCTTCCTAAATTGCAGTGCTATAAATTGGTTTACCTTAGGGATAGTTAGAGAAATAACTCAATCCCTGATCTTGTTAGCATGAGCTTGTTTCTATTTCCTTTAAGTTGCAGTTATGGTTGCAATGAGAAAATTGTTACATTTGCTCAAGTCCTTCCGATTTAAAGTCTTAGCCTCTTGAACTGTCATTAAGAGACTTAAGTTTCAAGAAGATTTGTAAAATGTAGATAGAAACCTAAAAAGAGAGGGTTGATTCCATGTTATTGCTTAATATGGAAGACACTGATTTCTGAATTGAGCAATAAATAAAGCCAAAAATGACTATTGAGTACATTTTCTCTATAAACAACTTCACCAAGTACAGTGAATGTGTTAAGCATTTATGATAGATGTAGTTTGAAAAGTCAAATAACTGTTGTTGATTAATAACTGTAACTTTGAGCCTTTGTTTATTTGCCTGCAAACTGGGGATAAGCCCCCAGTAGGGGGTTTATACTGTATCACAGGGTTGTACTGTGGATTAAATAAGATAATGTAGATAAAACATATAGCAGAATTACCGGGAAATGCTATTTCCCTTTCTTTTACATTAGAATTAGAGCAATGTTTTTGAAAGGTATTTTAAGCACATGCCTCTGTGTGTGTGTGTGGTTCATTTACTACAATCCTGTGAGGTGGAAGCCGCAGACTTTGATAGCTTCTATTTTGCAAATGAAGATATGGAGGCACTATCAAGTTACTCAGTCTAATTCAGAATTAAAACTTCTGTTTTCTTCTTAATTATTATGGGTACATAATAGTTGAACATCTTCATAGGGTGCATGTAATGTTTTGAGGTATATAATCTAGCATAATCAAATTGGGTAATTGGGGTATTCATTGTTCTTTTTGTTCAGAATGGCTTGGCTATTCTGGATCTTTTGTTGTTCCATACACATTTCAGGATTATTTTTTCTATTTCTGTGAAGAATGTCATTTGTATTTTGATGGGGATTACATTTAATTTGTAGATTATTTTGGGTAGTATGGACATTTTAAGAATATTGATTCTTCTAATCTATGAGCATGGAATATCTTTCCATTTTTTTGTGTCCTCTTGAATTTCTTTCACTAATGTTTTATAGTTTTCATTATAGAGATCTTACACGTCTTTGGTTAAATTTATTCTTAGGTATTTTATCTTTTTGTAGCTATTGCAAATGGGATTATTTTCTTATTTGTTTTTCAGATTATTTACTGCTGGCATATAGAAATGCTACTGATTTTTGATATATTCATTTTTAATTCTGCAGCTTTCCTGAAGTTAACAGTTATAATATCTTCTTTGTGAGTCCATAGGTTTCTCTAGATATAAGAGATCATATTGCCTGCAAATGAGGATAATTTGACTTCTTCCTTTCTAGTTTGGATGCCCTTTCTTTCTTTCTTTTCTTTTTTTTTCTTTTGCAGTTTTTGGCTGGGGCTGGGTTTGAACCCGCCACCTCCAGCATATGGGCTGGCACTGTACACCTTTGAGCCACAGGCGCTGCCTGTCCTTTGTTTCTTTCTCTTGTCTGATTGCTCTAGCTAGAATTTTCAGTACTTTTGATGCAGGACAAGGCGGCCCTACAACAGCTACCGTGGCCCTGGTGGTGCTGATGCTGTGGTGGATGGAGGAACCAGCTTGTGGGAGGGCTGGAAGCCTGTGTGGAAGACACTGGAGCCTTGCTGTCTCCTCCTCCTGCATATCTGACTGGTCAATATCATGTCAGTTTCCAGGGCCCGGGTCTTCCTTAGACAGCTGGCTGTAACTGATTAACGCCCAGGCCCTAAGAAGTTCTAGCAAAACAACTCTAGACAGCTGTCTGTAGCTGATGAATGCCCACGCCCTAAGAAGTTCTGGCAAAACAACTCCCTGGGACTATATAACCCCCTGAGCAGAGAGCTCGGGGGCAGACCTCAGCTGGACCTCAGAGAGGGAACAGGAAAGCTTGTTCCCCTCCAACACCTCAGAGAGGGAACAGGAGAGTTTGTTCCCCTCCTGGGTCCTCTTTGCCTGGATGTTTGGTTTTTCCTCTACTTGTAATACTTCTTTCCTGTAAATAAATCCTGACTTAACCACTATTGTGGTCCTTCGATTCCTTCTTCGAATCCCCTGAGACCAATAACTTGAAACTCTGGCATCAATTTGATTATAGCTAAATTTATGTGGCCTCCCCACCCCTGATCTAGACCCTGGTCAACAGCTGCACC
>CAUYRH010144444.1:0-33918 GCA_963574655.1 Perodicticus potto
ACATCATAGCTGCATACATTAATGTAATCATGGGATACAATGTGCTGGTTATATACAATTTGAAATATTTTTCATCAAACTGGTTAACATAGCCTTCACAGCATTTTCTGAGTTATTGTGTTAAGACATTTATATTCTACAGTTAGTAAATTTCACACGTACCCTTGTAAGATGCACCATAGGTGTGGTCCCTCCAATTCATATCAGCCATTCTCCTGTGACTATCTGATATACATAAAGTAATGATAAGAAAAATAGTGGTACCTTAAAAAACAGTATTTCTTGAGTATTTATGATATGCTAGGCTTGGAACACATCATACATGTTATTTCAATAAGTCTTCAGAACAATCCTATGATGTACTTTGTCTTGGAGTTTTGTTTTACTTGGATTTTATATGTAATTACCTCGTCTACTGTTCTGCCTTTCTCCCCCATCCCTAATCCTCAAACCACCCCTCCTTGGATCAACGTGCTCACATGTATATTCATAAATCCACACCTTTGGGTTGCTGACAACACAGTTCTGATTTCTAACCTGCTCACAGAATCGCTTCTTATGGACCTTGAAGGTCTGGGATCCCAGATAAGTCTCCATTAAAAACACACCCAAAATATCCTGAACAAGAAGCCAGAAAGCCCTGCAGTTTCACTCAGAGAAACGGACGCCCTTTGACCAAGCCACACTCACAGCCTGCACTACGGGCAAAGGATCCCTGGGACGAAGCAAGCCACAGACCGCCTGTCACTTGCACTCCTCAGATCATCAATTTTGAGCCCATGGTTTTCTTCAAACATCTTGTTTTTGCTTTTCTCTTTTATCTGTTTCAGGATGCAAGGGTGTGGGCACACACTGACAACTGTGTGCATGGGCACCTTGATGCCTGCAAACCATTTTGAGTAAATGCCAATGAATTTAAAATCTCCCAAGTGACCTGGTTTGAGGGTTCCCCATATTTGGACATAGCAATCAGAGCCCACTTGGGGGAGGACTCACTACTGCCTGGAAGCAGAAGCTCTGGAAATAGCCTGGAAGGAGTCATTCCTGACTCTTCACAGTCTCAGAGTCAAGGGAGCTAGAAGGAACCTAAGCCCATTATCAGTTTCCCAAGGTAATTACACAATCATTCAGAAGGTCCAGAAGACTGGGTCTCAGAAACCTACAAACTTTGCTGATTAAATGTTAAAAATAAATTCATAAACAGACAAAGGCATATCTAAAGATTAGATATCTAAAGATTATCTAAAGATAATCTAAAGATTATCTAAAGATTATCTAAAGATTAGATATCTAAAGATTAGATCATCATCCAATAATGTTATGATCCAATCATTTGGAACATACTTGACAGATATTACCTTGCTCCCTTCCTAAAGTCAACCATTAAAAAGAGAATGGGCCTTCTGAGTAGGCAGGATATGGTAGGTTCCGTATCTGGACTGTGCCACTAACTAGCAGCTAGGGGTGTTGGGAATGGTGTCTCTCAGAGGCTGATTTTTCCTATCATAAAATACTAATGATATTAATTCACATGAAAAGTTAGGATTAAACAAGATGGCAAGGGACAGTATGTTTTTTTGTTTGTTTGTTTGTTTGTTTTTTGCAGTTTTTTGGCTGTGGCGCCGCCCGGGACAGTATGGTTTTTGATACATGGTAGATATTTTAACTTCCTTCATTTCAGGGTCACCAGAATGAAACACCATTCACCATAATACCCCCAAATCCAAGTTCTTGCAGGACAAGAAACATTTCCCAAAACAATTCCCAATCGGTTACCCAGGCCCTTTATAAACTCAGAAACCCCTCAGCCTACCTGACAATTAACTTTTAATCAGCTAAAATATCCTGAAGTTGCATACGTAGCATGTTTCTCTAGGGAACTGGAGAGGGAAATGATTATGGGGACAGTACTTGACAGAAGCAAATAGCTGCATCCATTTTATACAGGGTTAAAATATTCTAGCCAGCAGGGCAGGTAAAATGGGTGGGGTGGGGTGTGTGTGTGTGTGTGTGTGTGTGTGTGAAGGCTCCATCAAAAAAATTCAAATAGAAACTCAATTGGGGCTTAACTTCAAAGTTCTGTACACTCTAAAAGTAAAATGTAACCAAGCAAAATGCATTTATGTCTACAGCCGTAACATTAACATTAGTGGCGGCGTGTGTACACTTACAGGCCAAGAAGTGCTCTTCCATCTGGTCACATACCCTGCATTACACACATATTTTAAAGTTATTTAAATATTTCATGTGTGAAAACAGAGAGGTTATTTCATGTAGGCAAATTTGGAAGAAGTCAAGTGCTAAATATGCTGCAAAGATCCTGCTTAACCCACGGAAACTGACGTTTTCTTTCAGCCTGCCAATTAAATGCCTACTCTGCTTTTTAATTCATTCACCCACTTCTACAAACGTTTGTGCTGACATTTTGCCAAAGAGCTATCCCAGAAATCTCTAATGGGGAGGGGAGCAGAGAGTACAATGAATGTAGCATGAATCTCAAATCCTGGAGGCATCTGCAGGACAATTCTGGCCCAAAGAAAGCCCCAAATCAAGCCCAATAAAGTAAGTGGCATCAGTACCTTTATACTGTACTATTTATTATACATTTAATTAATGAGAGGCTGTCCATTCACATGGCAGGTAATGCGATTATTGCATGATCCATTTCCTATTTCCAACAGAGTTAAGTTGGGATTGTATCAGAGACCCAGTAATTTTGAAGACATAAAATATGCTCTTAAGGTCATATTTCTCACCTGAACAAAATCTTGTGAAATGGAATAAAGTTAATAAATCAACATGTCACAGTTTTTTTTAATACAGGATTATCAAGAGCTACATGTTTATATAAATGTATCTCTATTTTTCAAAGTGTATATACTTTACATTTTCAAGATGTACAAATGGTCAAGTACTAATTTCTAAGTCTTCCTAGAACAAAATAAGACCCAAGACCTGGTCGTGTACAGCGAGCAGCAGGCAACCCGGTCGGCCATGGCACAGCTGGGCTTCTGCTACGGAAGGTGCTCCCCTCCCCTCAAGGTGCTGACAAGCCAAAGAGAATGAAAGAAAACAAATGCATTCACAGGACCCCTGGGAGTCTGAAGGGGTAACTGCAAAATGTTCCAAGATCTAGACACGGCACAGAAATATGTTTTTTATTTCTTGAATAGTCAATCTGTCTGCTCCAAGAAGTGTTCTTAACATATCACAGATTCAGTATCATCAGGAGATTCTCAGCGGGGAAGCTAGACAGGTCATTTTAGAGCTCATGTGCACCTTCCACTCACAGGAAAGGGCACAGTCCCCCCACAGCCAAAGGAGGAGTGTCAGGCTGCCTGGCTCCCAGCACACTAAGTACACCTGTCCCCCTGAGGCTACTCCAACACCTTCAGAATTCGGCCATGGCTGACTCTTTCTCCAATGTTGTCAGAGCTAACTCTTTAACATCTTCAAATACAAGTTTTACCACCTTAGTCTACTTAATATTCCAACCACTTTACATCCCCTTTTTACCCTGCTCCACTTTAACTATTTTTCATAACACTTACTGCATTCAATTAAAAAAAATAAAAATAAAACTTCAATTTACTTATCACATCTACTGCTTGCTATCTCCTCTCCCTTGGAAGAATGTCTAAGTTCCCAGACAGCAGGAGTCCTTCTCCATTTTGCTCACTGATGTGTCCCAGGTCCTCAGCACAACTCCTGGCACGCAGCAGCTCCTTCAATGTTTGTTGAATGAATAACTGAACTGCCAGAGACAGAAATGCTACATCATGAACAACTTCCTGGGGCTCCACTTAAGCAAAGAGATTCTCTAAGAGATTTCCATCCCTCAGGAGACAGGCTCTATGCCACAAAGTACCTGGATGGTCTCCTCTGGTGGGCTGTATACTGAAACAGATTCACAGAGATGTGGACAGACTTGGGTGAGACATGAGCTAGACAGCTTGAAGGCACCCTATTGCATGGATTCTTCGATTTGAGGTTCAAGGGTCTCAGATCCAGTACCCCTCCCAAACCAAATGCCTCCCTCATCTGGGCAGCAAGCTTGGATTCACACACACTCCTCCATATTCCAAGAAAAGAGCTCTTTGCCATCAAGCCCCTGCCTGCCCAGGCTCCGCCTAAGTCCATATAATGTCTAAAAACCTTTGGCCTCAGATTCAGCCCTGCCCACTGCCTGAGTCAGCCTTGACCAAACCTGGCAGTGGATCGGGAGCCCCACCCCACCTCCATGTGACTACATCCCTTTTTCTGCCCTAAATCTACTGTGTGCCATAATCTAAAGGGCAGCAGATGATTCAGAGCACAACACACCTGGTATCCACCACCCCACACCACAGGCCACCTTTGTAACTTTCTCGCATGTGGATAATCATTTTTAAATATGTCTATGTCCTCTAACTCATGGTGGGGAGGATGGTTATAGTGTAGTTAAGAGCACAGACTCTGTAGTTAAACCAAGCTGGCTCTGCCTGTCATTAGCTGTGTGACCTTTCCAGGCCTTCTTCTTTTTCTGTAAAATGACAATCATAATGGCACCTATGACGTAGGGCACTTGGAAAGACAAATGAACTGCAAGGTAAAGCTCACAGAACACGGAACAGAGAAAACGCTCAGGATATTACTCCTATAAACGAATGTGGTATCTGTGCAGCCAAACACAATTATTATTAGGCTATAAAAAGAAAGGAAGTACCGTTACCTCGACAAATCTGAGGACATGATGCTAACTGAAATAAGCCAGACACAAGGCCACCTAGGACATGATTTCATTTATACGAAATGTCCAGAATAGGCAAAGACATAGATTTAAAAAGCAGACTTGTGATTGCCAAGGGGTGCTGGGGAGGAAAGGCTACTAACAGGTATGGAGTTTTGGGGGGGGTTAATAAAATTATTCTGGATTTAGGGAGTGGTGATCAATGCTCAAGTTTGTCAATATCCTAAAACTGCTAGATTGCACACTTTTAAAAAAAGGTATTATTCCTCATGTTCTTCCCCTATGAACTACTCCAGGAGGGGGCCAGAGTCTCACCGCCCTATCCCCTAAGGCGCCAAACACAAAGCAAGATCAATAAACTATGACAAATGTGGAGCCAAAATTTTCTAGGAAACATCAACAAAGACCAGAACAACTTGAGCCACTTCGAGGAATGACTGGAGAACTTGGACAAAGTTTTATCCCCCAGGCATTTGGAGCAGGGCCAGCTTACACTGATTCATTGTGGCTGAGGGTCAGAGGCAGGTTCTGCCAACAGGGGAAATGATCAGAAAGCAGGACATAGACAAACCAGTTGGGGAGAAAAAAACAAGGAAGGGAAGAACCTATTTATTTCGTCCTTTCACTTGGGGTCACAATCAGAGATAGCAGTAAGTGGGCAGAGCGCCCGTGTTCAGCATGTAGCCCACTTTTATAGGCACTCTTCAATCGATGGAATGGCCAAAAAAGTGAATGAACTAGAAAGGAAGAGACAAACAAATCCTTATTTCAAAGCCACAGTATTTTAGCTTGAACTGGCAGTCAGTAAAGAATTCTTAGACACATCCCAGCACTCAGATGAACCATCCTTGCAACCTGTTCCATATACATGTTCCAGAGGCCATTTGCTTAGCAGAAAATGTTAAAGGAGGGGAAAGAAAGAAAAGGGAGAAATGAGGTATAGTCTCAAATACGAAAACAGCCTCTTCATTTTATGGTGAAAAGAATGATAGATTTATTTTTTCCTTGTACATTTTAGACTCCAAAAGCCATAAATATAGGAAATTTTTTAAAATGAGAGCAAAATAAAGACCAGTATCCATTTGTTAGTATGGCTAACATCACTGGGAAATGGACGACTGCTAGAAGCGGGGAAGGCTGAGTTGTCCACGAAATCCTCAAACTTTGCTGGAGAATTTCCAGAACGTCTGTGAAGCTCCTCTAGTCACTTTAATAGAGATGTCTGTTACCCACAGCCTACCCTGTGGGTGCCTGTTTCTACATTCATGATGACCAGGAAATCCAGATTCTTACAAATGCTTTTAAGAACATCTCATCATCTCTAAATTCTCGTAGTTACTTTTCTCTCCCTTATCACTGCCCTGAATCCAGTCCTCACCATCTCTCTCCCTCTGAGACCATTTTAACTGCCTTCCACCTGACTTATGCTTAGTACATTGGCATTTTGATCTTTCACTCAGTCTCAGTTTACAGACAGAAGAATGAATAAATGAAGTCTACCCTCCTTAGTCTGGCCTTTGAGACCAACCACATCCCCCACCCATTTGCCCCTTCCAGACTCCTCCTCCACAACAGGCCGCCTCACTCCATGCCCCCTCCCCGGCCAGCTGTCATCCCACCCCAGGATGGGATGTCATCCCACCCCAGGATGCCTTTCTTCATAAGGCACTTCTGTGACAAGTGCTTTTTCACATTAAAGGAGTATTTAATGTAATGTATCTTTTATCATTTGACACCTACAAAGTTTCAGTTCATCAAAGACTTAACCGCATCTTATCTACAATGCCATATTGACTACCTACAATGGCCAAAATAGGGGTCACGATACCCCAACCTCAGTGTCACTCCGTTAATGCACATTGAATATATAAATGAATGAATGACTCTAGTGGAAAAATAACTGCTGAAAACATTAACTTTACACTCTACTAAATGTTTAGCCTACATGTCTGGTGTTTGGTTTTTTTTTTTAATTTTCAAATGACCTTTCAGATACATGCACACCTTGTTTCATCATACCTCGCTTTATTAGGTAATTGTGTCGTTTTTGTTTTTTTACAAATTAAAGGCTTGTGGCAAGTCTGTATGAAGCAAGTCTATCAAGGCTATTTTTCCATCAGCATGTGCTCACTTCAAGTCTCTGTGCCATGGTGATTTGCATGATCTTTCGTACTTTTTCATCATTATTATATCTGTTGTGTGATGCATGATCACTGATCTCTGACGTTACTATTATAAAGGTTTGGGGGCACCGGGAATCTCATGCATACAAGATGGTGAATTTAATCAATAAATATTATGTGTGTTCTGACTATTCCACCAACCAGCTGTTCCCCTATCTCTCTCCCTCTCCTCAGCCTTCCCTGTTTCTTCAGACACAAGGATACTGAAATTAGGCCAATTAATACCCCTATAATAGCCTCTGACGGTTCAAGTGACAGAAAGAGTCACATATCTCTCACTTTAAATCAAAAGCCAGAAATAATGAGGCTCAGTGAGAAAGGCACGTCCAGAGTGGAGGTAGGCTTTTTGCACCACCTAGCCAAGTTGTAAATGCAAAAGAAAAGTTCTTGAAGAAAATTAAAAGTGCTATTCCAGTGAACACATGAATGATAAGAAAAAAAGCAGCCTATTGTGAAGATGGAGAAAATGTGAGTGGTCTGCATAAAAGATCAAACCAGCCATAATACTTCCCGAAGCCACAGCCTAATCCAGAGTGAGGCCCTAACTCACATCAATCATTGAAGACTGAGTAAGGTGAGGAAGCTACAGAAGAAAAGTCTGAATCTGGGAGACACGTGTGCGTGAGGTTTAAAGAAAGCAGCCATCTCCATATCGTAAACAGTATAAGGTGAAACAAGTGCTGATGTAGAAGCTGAAGCAAGTTATCCAAAAGATCTAACTAAGATAACTCATGAAGGTGGGTCCTTTAAGCAACAGATTTTCAACAAAGACAAAACATCCTTCCATTGGAAGAAGATGTTAACTACAACTTTCATCGCTAGAGAACAGAAGTCAGTGCCTGGCTTCCAAACTTCAAAGGACAGATCAACTCTCTTGTTAGGGGCCAGACAAAGGCTTTCAGTTAAAGCTAGAGCTCATTTACCATTCCAAAAACCCTACTGCCTTTAAGAAGCATGCTAAATCTACCCTGTGCTCTAAAAATAGGACAACAAAGCCTAGATAACAGCATGGTTTACTAAATATTTAACTCCCACTATTGAGACCTAACTACTCAGAAAATACAGACTGCTTCCAAAATATTACTGCTCCTTGGCAATATAGCTGGAAAAAGAGTCAAAATATTCATTAATAGGAGTTTGGAAAAAGTTGATTACAAACTTCACAGAAGACTATAAGGTGTTAATGACTTCAGGGAAGGAAGTAACTGCAGATGTGGTAGAAATAGAAAGAAAACTAGAATTGTAAGTGGAACCAAAAGATGCTACCGAATTGCTGCCCTCTCATGATAAAACTTGAATGGACGAGGAGATGCTTCTTATGAAAGAGCAAAGAACGTGGTTTCTTGGGATGGAATCTATTCCTGGTGAAGATGCAGCAAACATCATTGAAATTACAAGAAAGGATTTAGAAAATTACATAAACTTGGTTGATAAAAATAGTGGCAGAGTTTGAGAGAATTGACTCAATTTTGAAAGTTCTTCTGTGGGTAAAATGTTCTCAACCGCATGTCTTGCTACAGAGAAACAGCAATTGATGCAGCAAACTTCAGTGTTGTTTATTTTAAGGAATTGCCAGTCACCCCAACCTTTTGCAGCCACCACCTTGCTCAGTTAAAGCCATCAACACTGAGGCTAGACCTCCTCAGGCAAAAAGACCAAGAATTGCCAAAGGCTCAGATGATCACTAGCATTCCTTAGTAAAAAATCCCTTTAAATTAAGGTAGATCCTTTCTTAGACATAATGCTATTTCACATTTAACAGACCCCATCACAGTGTAAACATAATTTTATGCTTTGTGTAATTCAAGACTTATTGCAATATTCGCTTTATTGAGGTAGACTGGAACTGAACCCACAATACATCTCGGGTATATTCATCTGCATTTTACAAATAAGGAAACTGAGGTTCAAGTTTCGGAGATCACAGAGTCAAAACATAGAAGTGCCAGCAGTCAATACTAGTTCTTTTTACTTTAGAACCCATTCTCCTGAATATTAATTTCTACTCCCTCCCTTTACCTACACCATTTAAAGGATGAAAATGAGCATCAGAGACGTCACAAATCAGTGATTTTCACAGCATCAATGCATGCTGCAAAAATATTTAAGATCATTAATTAAATCATTTTTGAAAGAAGGTCAAAGCACAGTGAGTATATTCTTTTTTTCACTTTTTTTTTTTTTTGATAAACTTACTGCAAATGTGCCACAGAAGTTTAACTATAGGTTTAAGTGTACCATGAGATTAAAAAGGTTGAAAATGGGAGGGGAGGGCCAAGGTTGGGGTGGAGGGAGGGTAATTGGTGGGGCCACACCTATGGTGCATCTTAGAAGGGTACAGGCGAAACTTACTAAATGCAGAATACAAATGTCTTCATATAATAACTAAGAAAATGCCATGAAGGCTATGTTAATCAGTTTGATGAAAATAGTTCAGATTCTATATGAAACCAGCACATTGTACCCCTTGATTGCACTAATGTCCACAGCTACGATTTAATTATAATACAAAAATAAATAAATAAAAATAAATAAAGCAACACAAAGGTAGAATCAGAGATCTACCTGTTGTAATGTTTCCAGTGCTCAGAATGAAGTAAACCAGAAGCCTCTGATTACACTTGAGGAGGTGTGGCCTCCATCTGTCTGACCTTGAACAAGATCTGATTTGAAGTGGGACGCCTTCCTTTCACACTGCCTCTAACACTAGACTCAGTCTCTACACGTGGGTTTAAAATCCAGCTCCAATTCTTTTTAACCATGCAACCTGGAGCAGATCAGTTTACCACTCTGAGTTTCAGGTTCCCCAGGGTTTGAATGAGAATCACAATATTTCTCCCAGGGCATTATTATGAAGTGAAATGAAGGAACACAGGGGAAATCAGACTGTAAGCCCCAGGAGGGAAAGACCCAGTTTATCTTTTTCACGGCTCTGCCTCCACGCCCAGGATTGAACTTGGCATGTTTTCTGAAATCTGAATCACAGTTTCCTGCTATTTCTCTCATCTACTAATTATCTTCTGTTTGATATCTAAGTATATGAACTAATTCAAGAAGAAAAAAATTATAACAACGATGTCATTGTTAGTAATGGCACGCTAAAACATAAGCAAAAAAAAAAAGAGATTATATAATATACTACAGTAAGCAAGTAAGAAAAAAGTATTTGCATTTCATTTCAGCTACTAAGAGTGCAAGCTTTCCACAACGGAAGAGATTTAAAGGGCAAAAGGAGAAAGGCAAAAAGAAATATGAATAAATAGATTAAGAAACCTAACAGATATCCTAAACGTCTAATCAAAAAGAACAGGCCTTGCAATATAAATTGAAAGATCTGCTCAAAGAGAAGCAACTGAAAGCTTAAATTGAACAGTCTCAGCAATTTGTGGGAGGAGAGATATTTTGAAATGGCATAATGTAAGAACAAAGAACAAAGCATTTTATCTGGCTCCCAAACAATTAAATGAACCTGCCAATTTCACGTGGAAGATGGGCTTTAAGGAACTGCGATACAGTCGAGGGAACACTCAAAGTCAGTCAGCATTCATTAGATCCCAGAGGAAAAGCAGCCACAGATTTCCGAATAGGCAGCTCCAAGCCCGGTCAGAAGGCGTCCAGGGCAGCCCAGAGCTGCTGGAGGCTCGAGGAGGAAGCACTGTTGTGTCAACCCCTCCAGCGTGCACACCTTTCACAGCTTCTAGACGCAGCTCCTCCCATACGCGCTACCAGTCCACGTGTACATAACCCCCCGTGGCATTACAGAAATGAAGCTGAAGAGAAAAAAGTCCTGGATGCAGGTTAGGGAGGCGTAGAACCAATCCTAACTATATCTTTCAGGCAGACGGGGAGGAAAGTTCCTCCCTCTGGGACCATCTCCTCATCTGTGAATGAGGAGAGGGTAGGCACACGTGGCACCAGATGTTTAGTTTGTAAACTGATGGACCCGGCAGAATCACCTATGATAAAAGCAGCCCTGAAAACCCATAAAATGACTCAAAAGTAGAGGTGACATGTTTTAATGCTTATATCATAAGGGGCACAAGAAATCCGAGGCCAAAGGAAAGAACAGTCTATGTTTCCCATCAGCCACCCCCTACCCCTTACACTACCCTCCTTAGCCTGGGGATCCCGACACCAGGTCACCAGCGCTGTTAAAATTGTTGTCACTCTCGATTTTTTCCAAATCATGCTCCTGTAATGTAAAGGGAACAAAATACAACTTCGTATTACAAGTCTTACCTCAAACCTAAGGATGTCTGAAGACCAATACATCAAAACAGAGGTGAAAACGCTGTGCGGATAATGAAGAATTTCATAGTGTCACTCCTCTGACACGCTGTGAACTTCTGGAGGTCAGCACTCACATTTCCCCTTCAGCATCTCTAGCACTTAATACAGAACCTATCACACTTTCTAGGCACTCAAAAACAATGGACAAACTGCTGGCTGGAGCCCCACATATAGAATCTTCTATTGCAGGTGCTAAAGGGAACAAAATATATCCACAGGCCCACCAGTTAACGTCCCACAATCTAGTTGAAGAAGATAATATTCTCACAGGACACACAGGGCCAAAGAAAATAAACCTATAGGTGCTGTTTCCAGGGTACAGACCAAGAGCACAAACAATGGAATAATCTGGGAGCAGAAATCATTTATCAGCATGGAGAATTTTTTTTTTTTTTAATTGTAGGGGATTCATTGAGGGTACAATAAACCAGGTTGCACTGATTGCATTTGTTGGGTAAAGTCCCTCCTACAATTGTGCCTTGCCCCCAAAAGGTGTGTCACACACCAAGACCCCACCCCCCTGGCTCCTTCCCTCTCTCTGCTCTTCCTTTCCCCACCCCTCCCTCATTCTTTCTCTCTCTGCTCCCCGTTCCCTCACCCCCACCGTGTCATTCATTGTCCTCATATCAAAATTGAGTACACGGGATTCATGCTACCATGGAGATTTTTTTTTTTTAACTGCACTCTATGGATATTTATTTTTGTTTTCTTTTGTTTGTTTTATTTCAGATTAAGATAAGGGTACCAACGATTAGGTTACTATGTTTGCATTTGTTAGGTAAAGTCCAAGTTGTGGCTGAGCCCTTCCCCCAGGAGGTGGTATACCCCTCCTTTGTACCCACAGGTGAGAGCTTGCCACACCTCCTTCCTCTCCCCCTCCCCCTCACATCCTCCATCCCCCAACTTTAATTTAATTGTGTTTTTCTTCCTATGGTTAAGTAGTCGTTCATCTCCTGGTTTCATATTGGTATTGAGCACACTGGATACTTGCTCTTTTCCATCCTTATGATACTTTATGTCGGAGGATGTTCTCCGAATCCATCCGGGGAAATACAAAAGACCGAAAGTCACCATCTTTCTTCATGGCTGAATAGGGTGAAGATTTTATCACACAAAATGGAAACTTTAGAGCTGGGAGAGCTCCTAGGATTCAGAGTTACTCCACTCTGTTATTCTAAGGTAGAGAGAACGAGGCTTCTGGAAGGCGCGCGAGCATGCTGGGCTCACAACAAGGTGCGCAGAAAAGCCAGGCCTGCTGACCGCAGTGCCATCACCACAAAGCCCACAGAGCCAGAGGGACCTCGGATGCATCCTGAGCAATATTTCACAGTACAGAATAAATTTTCTTTCCCTTCACTGGGAATAGCAGTAAAACAAGCCTGATCAACAACAGCCACTCCAAATTCATTTATGAAGCATCACGAGACGAAATGCCAGGCAGCAGGGAAAGTGTGCGTGCACAGACACCCGCAGACTGTCTTCCCTCTCTCAACCTCTCCCGGCTTCTAACCTCTCCTCTACGACCTCTCCAATGTGCAGTTCCTTCCCACGACAGAACTGAGAGAGGACCAGACAAGAGGCAGAGAGAGAAGGCGGCACTTTTCACCATCAGGTCCTAATTCAAAGTCCACCTTCCCCGTGAGTCCTCGCCCCAGACCATCTTATTAAAATCACAGCCCCATCCCTGTTCCACCAGCCAGCATCCTCTATACACATTTTCTCCTTCTCCCTGGACAGAATGTAAGGGCCACAGGCAGTGATTTGTGTCTCTTTTCTTCAGTGCTTTACCCCCATCACCAAATACCGAGCCTCAGATATACTAGGTCCTCAATAAAATGTGTGTTGAAAAGAATGAATGAATAAAAGCAGAAATTAGAGAAGGCTTCATGAAGAGGACAGCATTGGAGCCGATCCTTAAGTGACGGATGGTGTTGAGAAAAAAAGACACATTGGTAAGAAGCAGAGCCACAGGTGATGGAAAGAACACGCAGAAATATTTAGACAGGGCCAAGTGTGGGAGCTGGGATAACACCTGCAGGGGTTTCCTTTGTCTGAAATGTAAGACGTACAAATGAAAGCAAACCAGAGAGAATGCGGAAGGGAGTCCCAAACATCTGGCAAAGCATACAGATCCAATTCTGCATAAATAGGGGTGGAAGGCCACCACTCAATCTCAGGAGACACCCTGGGGTCCCCAGATACACACAGGCCCTGTTGGAGAGCAGTTCGGCTGGGGGCTGGGGGTGGGAGTGGGGATGGGAGATCGGCGAGGATTCCTGAAAGCCAACTCTAGCACAGGCCTTCAAGCTGTTCACCACCGGGCCAACTGTTTCTCTGAACCAAAACCCCACCGCCCTCTTCACTCTGAGTCGGCTCTGCCCTGGTCAGCCCAACAGCAGCACAGCAGAGCAGCACTTTCCACCTCTGGTTCAAATTCACGCCACATAATTCTGGGCAGAAATTCACCCTGATGTAGAGGGCTTCTCTTTTTCTTCTTTTGAGACACAGCCTTTTTTTTCCTTTCTTTTTTTTTTTTAAATGCAGGAAAGACTGATCTGGGAAACAAGTACATTTCAAAAGGAGGAAAGTCGTTAGCATGCATAAAAAATAAAGGCAGTAGAATATTGATTGTGGCAATTTAGGAAAGCTGGCACAATTCACCTTTACAATTTACAGAAATTGAAAGAAAATATAGTCTGCATTGCATATTAAACAGCAACAGTGTGCCTTAGGAGGAAGGCAGTGCTGAATGTGCAAGGACAGCCTCTGCGTGGTGCCAGCCCGCCCCGGAACCGGCTCTGCCAGGGCCACCCAGGAGAAGCAGGACACATTACCAAGTCTTCAGAGAAACCAAGATCTGGGGCAACTTCCCTGACTTTCATCCCTATCTCAGGGGGCAACAGGCTCTCTCAGGTAATCCGGGCCCATGTGAAATAAATGCATAACACATTACAGAGGAATTCAATCAATATTCTGGTGAGAAAGGATTTAAATACCTACTCTATTTATTTTCCTTCCTTTATTCAATACACAAAAGCAGACTAGTAAATAAATAAGCTGATGATTTCGAAAGCATGAGAGTGGTTTAGAAGAAAAGGCATTAAATTAGAAACCAAAAGGCTGGCCATTGTTCCTGGTCTGGGCGGGCACACAGTGACCTCAGCAAATCATTTGACTTCTTTAGGCCTCAGTTTCCCTTCCTGGTGCTGCATCTTAGCTAAAATTAAATGGAGATTGTTTCACTTATAAGTTGATACTATTATTAACCACATTTTACAAAATAATTTCCCAAAGTTACAAACAGGTGGAGCCTGAAGGGCAAATCTGCCTGGTTCCTGGGGCTCAGGTTCTCAATACTTTCGATGATCAGCTCTGTGCCCCCTCGGGTTCTGATCCTGAGTCATTCAGACAAAAGGACTGGGACCACTGGCGTCTATATGCACTAACTAGCACCCAGGTGTCAGAGGAGACCCCACAAACAGGCATGATGGAGCTGTCTCCACCACAGTAGCCTACAGTAGAACAATCTAAAGCCTTTTCTGCAGACATCCCCAAATTATGTCTGGGTTCTGTTCTGATCAGCTGAGACAGACAGGGCAGCACAGCAAGCTTCGGTGACACACCCTCCCTCCACTCGCCCACCAACATCACACCACATGCAACAACAACTCCGTGATAAAGATGTTTCAACAAGCTGGGGCAAAAGGCCAGCAGGAGAAAATAAAACACAATCACCCAAGGGCCAGGTCCTGGTTTGTGGGTCAAAATGCCAAATGAGAGGAATAAAGTTTAGCAACCTTACACAAAACCAATGGTAAGTACAAATGTTTCCAGGGTGTGCTTTAGCCGCCAAGTGTAGCTGCAGAAATAAAAGCACATTCCCTAGAAGGTAACTTGTCTGCTGTGACCTGCACTGCTGACCACACCTGGAAAATTCATATTTAGTGTCAAGCAATACATTGACAAACAGGAAGTCCCACCAGCAGGGAGGAAGTGTGGGAAGGAGACTACAGCCTGGATGAAGATTTGAAGGAACTGAGAACCTCCTTCTCCTCCTTGAAAAAGTAAGGTTATTACACCTAATTGCAGAATGATGGAGATGGCAAGGACACAGATTTTGGCCCAATAAAAGAAAAAATTCCCTGAAGGCTGCTGCTCCAATATAGAGACTTGCCCCTGGGGGGGGAGGAATTCCCTAGGGGTGCTGAAGCAGAGGCTGGACAGCCATCTGGAGGAGAAACTGAGTAGGAAAGGAACTGAGATTCCACAAGGTCAATGCACTTTTGCATGCGGGATTATGTTCTGTAAAAAAGGTATGCTCAAGTCCTATCTACCCCCCATCTGTGTACTTATGAATATGATCTATTTAGAAATAGGGTCTCTGTGGAAGTAATCAAGTTAAGATGCGGTCATACTAAATTAGAGTGAGTCCTAAATCCAATGACTGGCGTCCTTAAGAGAAGATGGAAATTTGGACCTGAATACACATGGGGGAGGGAGGACAGCTGTCTTGGTCCATTCACGCTACTACAACAAATTATCGTAAACTCAGTCATTTACAATCAACAGAAATTTATTGCTCGTAGTTCTCTGCAGGCTGTGAAGTCCAAGATCAAGGCACCAGCAGATTTGGTGTCTAATGAGAGCTTGTGCTCTGCTTCAGAGATGGTGCCCAGTAACTGTGCCCCCACGTGGCAGAGGGAGAATTAGGCACTGATCTCACAGACAGGGGCAGCACCCTCATGACCTAACCACCTCCTAAAGGCCCCATCTCTTAATGCTGTTTAATTGGGATTAGGCTTCAAGACATGAATTTTACAAGGATATTCAGACCATGCAACGTCCCGTTAAGATGAAGGCAGAAACCAAAGTGCTGCAGCTCCAGGCCACGGACTGCCATGGACTACCAGCCACCACCAGAGCTAGGAGAGAGGCCAGGAACACATTTGTCCCCAAGCCTTCAGAAGGAGGACGAACCTGCCAGCTCCTTGATTTCAGACTTCTAAACTCCGAAACTGTGAGAAAATACACTTGTCTTCAGCTGCCAATATTGTGGCAATTATTATAGCAGTCCTAGTAAATTAAAGCATAGACTAATTCCTGAATGTGGTAACACACTGTCCATGACTTAGGAACTAACTGTTGTTTTCCAAGTGGGAATTGTGATGGGAATTCTAAAATTAATTCTTGAATCAGAAAGAATATTAGAGCATGGTTTAAGTTTAGGGTAATCCATTCATAGACTTAATAAACATTTACTGAGACTTAATATGTGACAAAAGTTCTGCTAGACCCTGAGGAGACAAGGATGAAGAAGTAATTCCTGTCCTAAGAGCTCACCACCTACTAAGGTCTGAATGTGTCTCCTTCCAATTCCGGTTAGAATACTAACCTAACCTCTAAGGTGATGCTATTAGGACAGCGGGTAAAATATTCTAAAGCCTTCGCAACCCACAGGAATTGTATTAAAGGGCCATGGCATTAGGAAGGTTGAGAACCATTGTATTAGAAGAAGAAGCATTTGGAAAAAACAGATCATGAGGAAAGAGGCCATGGGAATGAGACCAGTGTACTTATGAGACATGAGGAGATCCCTTGTCCCTTCCATCATGTGATGACACAGTGAAAAGAAGGTCATGTTTGAAACTGCAAGTGGCCTCCTACCAGACACCAAATCGGTCAGCACCTTGATCTTAACTTTCCCGGCCTCTAGAATTGTGACAGATAAATTTTTTCAGCTTATAAGCCACCTATGATATTTTGTTATAGCAGCCAGAATGGTCTAAGATGCTGCCTACCAAAGGTGCAAAGGTGTAACCTGACAAACGTCTTCAGCAGTGGACAGTGTGACAGCGGCTTTTACATGAGGACAGAAGGAAAAGGGAAGAACGATCCCATCTGGGGCACTGGACGTCAGCCAAGACGTTTTGTATATGTTACAGCTGTGCTAGATCTTTAAAAAGTAGGCATTCTTCCTGTGAAAAAGGTTGGGAAGTGCTTTCTGGGCATGTCAAAACACATTCAAAGGCCTTGACCTTGCTCCTCCAGATACAGGCAGATGTTTGGTGTAAGGAGGGAAGGATGCGAAATAAAATGCAGGAGCTATGTAGAAGCATCCAATTTGTTCACCAACTAGTCCAAGAAACCCCCCAGGTGCTCAGACGACTCCCACTCCAATATTTAATAGTCTTGCTCAACAACTGTTCTCACCCCCACAACGCTCGGTTACTTTCCGTCACTTCATTTTTAGAGTGACTCAAGTGCTACACTGGTCATATATCGTCCTACAGTTTCAATGAGAATATTAAAGCTTAAAATACTCACTGACAAAAAAACTACACAGAAAACACCCCCAGTGGTTTTCCCTCATCCCCAGCAGATTTTTAATCCATTCATTTCTCCTCACTCTGGCATATGGGGAGGGAGAGGCAGAAATGAAACCAACAGCTGCTTCCCACAGCGCAGGAGCATGAGTGTGTTAGTGTGTCACACTTGACAGCTGTGAGTGATCTTGGAACATCATTACATAACCTCTTGCGTGTGGAGCTTTCTGCCCTTCCAGAGCACTCTCCCGTGTCCCTGGGTTTTATTCTGAACAGGGTCGATGAGGCTCGAAGGAGGCTCAGGGTTCGGTGAACAGCTGACCCAAGATTAGAACTCAAACTACTGATCCCAGGGTGCAGTCACCTTCCCTGGTTGTGTTTGGTTTCCTTTTGAAGCATGCAAAAGGGCTTCTAGGATCACATATTGGAAGAATGGCTCGTGAAGAGTAAAGAGAAATTATTCAAATTACATGGATGAACATTCCACTGGGAGGGCAAAAGGAGCAAGTCCTGGTTTGTGTCATCTTACGAGTAAGAGACATTTAATTTGGAAGTCTCAATCAGCTCTCTGATTTGGAAGTCTGAAGGAAAGAGAAGAGGATAAAGCTGCAAGTGAAGTTGTGAGGCACATGTGGTTGCAATAAAGCTCAGAGAGCAGATACGTCCATTGGGTCCCATCTAATATCCCCCTGACCCCCAGCCCTACCATTCTTCTGTGTTCAATAGACAATTGCCTACGTCAGTCATCTTTTAAGGAGTTGCTGGCACCAAGGGCAAGTTGAAATCAACCCATCAGAAACTGAGAATAGAGCCACTGGCACTGTGCACCAATGAACTTTTCCCTTCAATATCATTATTTCAAGCTAATTAGTCCTCTCCAAGGCTCAGAATTTCTCCCAAATTCCCAGGTTAAGAAGACAACTGCAAACTTTAAATATATACTAAAATTACAACGTACAAGTGTAAGCTGAAATCACTTTCTCCCTGAAAGAAACTGACAACATCACTGGCAAAGTCTCTTTAATTTGCTAGGATTAAAAACCAAAAGAACATCAATTCGATAGCATCTTCTAGTTAAAGATCTCTCTCTGATTAAGAAGGGAATTGATGTGAGGAAATAAAAGAATGTCACATATAATTGATCTCCTCACCTCAACCTACTCCCCAGCCCAGTATGTGTGTTTTCGAGATTTCTTTTTGCCTGATCTGTTAAAGCCAGCATGCAAACGCCTACACGGGTGCACTGAATTCTGAATTGTAGAGTCACTTATTTTTTTCCAGGTGCCCTGGGTCATAAATGAATTCTATGTTAACGTAATTGTCTTCCCTGTCCATGAAGATAGCGCCTATTTTTGAGGCATGACCACATGAAACATAAGGACATAAAAAACAATCTGTCCTCGCTCTAGACGTAAAAGATAATTCAGGAGAGAAGAAAGTTCTCCTTTAGCAGAGGAGATTTAAGTGGTTTCCTGACAAATTGCTGAAATAGCCTGCTCTACCATGTTCTCTGACCACCTCTCTCCTCCTGCCTCACACACCTAGAAATAGACATCAGGTCCTGTGTGAGGAAAGACTGAATTTTCCTTCCTCCCAGAAGGGAGGGGGAGTGGAGAAAGCTGTCTCCCTTCCCTCTCAGCTTGCTCCCTTGCATGTGTGCGTGCTCACCAGATGGTGTGAAGCAGCAGGTTGGAGGGAGATAATAAACCCAGAAAATACTGCAGTGTGCGGTTATGAAATGACTGACTTTCACACAGGGACATGTCAGTGGCTCCCTAATTAATGGGAGGAGAACTGGAAAGGAGAAGAGGCACCTCCAAGAAGCAGCTGGAACCCTAGATCCCTTCCTACCCCAACATCCACGCCCCTTCCAAAGAGCACCCCTGCTCCTTTGCAACCAGCAAATATACCCTGTACAACACACGCAGCAGGCTCGCCCTCTCTCTCTTGACTGAGAAGGGAGTCCCAGCAGAGCTAAGCAGCCTGAGGCAGTCACAAAGCAACTCTCTCCTAAATGACAAGCTGCATTTTGTCAGCATCTTATTTGCAAAGGAAAAACAATAAACCCTGGCTCACCCTGCACTGGGCCCCCATGGCCCCAAGAGATAGAGCAAAAGCAGTGAGTGCAGCTATTCTGGCTGGGTAAGGTATGGGCTTTGGTCCTGGCTGTTATTTGTTTTTATTTTATTGCTGAAAAAGGGCTCAGAGAAGTTGGGTCAATCATTGCTTCTGTCAGGGCCTCCTGTTTTTTATCTGTGAGCAGAAGACTAGAGGACAAGGCAGATTAGGATGGTTGCAGGTGTTTTCTTTGACACTCTTCCATCAAGAGATAGGGGCTCGGTCCTATAGCCCTGAATCTAAGAGGGTTCTGTGTCTGCTTGACTAACCAAGTTAACATGGAAATGATGCTTTGCTGGTTTTCAGGGTCAGGCCTTAAGAATCTGGCAGCCCCCACTTCTCATATCTTAGAGGATTCTCCCTGGAAGCCTTGATCTTCCTTGTGAAGAGTTTGACTTATACTGAGGCTCTCATGCTATGAGAAACACCAAGTTAATAATATAAAATGGCTGGGGGAGTTGGGGGCTGGAGAAAAATTGGAATGAAGGAAGGTGAGAGATGTCTGGCCAGCTCTCAGCTAAGGCCCAGGAATCACAGAGTAATTACAGGCCACTCCTTTGTGCCCTGTCTGAACTTCTCCTCACAGAATCATCAGCCATAGTAAGATATTATTTTAAGCCTCTAGGTTTAGGTTGGTTTTATGTTGCAATCAGTAACTATAAAAGCCCTTCTAGCCCTCACACCTCTGATTTGGTGATCTTCACACATGCCTATATTCTTCCATGTCTTACCCCATCCTCACTAGGTCAGCCAAGTCCAGAAGTTAGAAGGGCAAGGTGCATGCTTATGCTGGACCCTCGTCATCGTCTGACTCTTCAGAATAGATCTCTCCACTGGACTCGAAAGAAAGAAAAGGCAATGGCAGAAAGAGGGGGAAACCTTGAAATAGAGCAATGCAAAGGGAGACAGAGTCAGGGAAGGAAAGAAGCAAGGACTAATGGCATCATTTGACCCTTTCATCAAGCCAGCGCTACCTAGGAACTTTTTAGGGACACAGTCAATCAATTCATATTTTGCTGAAGCAAGTTTGTGTTGATTTTCCCAGAATTGTGTTGCTGATGAAACTCCTAACTACCAGCAAATGGGAAATGGCTTTCACTGGTCCTTGACCTTTTTCCATTTCTAAACAATCATAAGTGATTAAAAAGGTAAGTCAAGGAATAAAAAGACATACAGGAAAATTTTTAAAATATAGCAAGGCTCTATCTTCTGGTCTATAGAATGAAAATCTTAATTTGCACTACAACTAGGGAAGGAAGGATTCCAACCTCCCTAGGATTCTGTAACTGCAACTCTTCCACGTTGGTCACTATCACATATAATCATGAGAAGCCAGAGGTGAGCCAGCAGGTTGGAATTAGTGGCGAGCTAACCAAACTGCCAGGCAAAGCAGGGCAGGAAATGATACGCCAATGAGATTGTAAGTCTGGGGACGATGCCACTAACTGAAACAGTGACCACAAAATAAAACACTAAGTGATTATGTTGGCCAAAGACTACTTGTTAAAATAAATATACTATAGTCAGTAAAGAAAGAAGAAGTAATAACGTGGTTATGAGTGGTGGAGGAGACAGAAACGATGAATAAAATGATACAGAACCTGAAGAGGACTCCCAACTAAGTCCTGATGCTTTAATCATCCTGTCTCCCCTAACACTAGGAAAAAACTCCGGCAAACTGTCCGGAGTCACATAGCTTGCGGCTGACCAGACCCAGCTCTAATCACAGTTGGGCGAGGCCAAAGGATAGCAAAGCCTGCCAATTACCCAGACTCTTACTGGCCTCTCTGCTCAGCAAACTTCACCCCCTCAAAAGCTACTTGACCTCACCTTGCACTTGGGGCTACGGCCAGTTCCACAGGAAGGAAGCTTATCTGCATCAGCTGTCATCAACCAGTCCATTCTGGCCTGCACAGGACACAGCAACAAACCTGCCCCTGACATAATCAAGAATGGAAAACACCCCTGCCCTGTAGGCAGCCATCAATGCCATCTATAACCTGCTGAACTGAGCTAGGAAAGCAACTCCAACAGCAGGACACAGGAAAGCTGTAGCTTTCACATTATATTAGAGACACACAGAAAATTCCAACAGGAAAATAAACTGTATATCAATAGTACTTAGATGGATGATGCTTAAGAGAAGACCAAGGTCTTAAGATTTGGCAGAAATGCTAGGTGAAGAAAAAGGCTAATAATTGTCATCATGAAATAAATTACACAACCAAATACTGATGTTCTGGGCCCAGGACTACTCAGGCACATGATAATCTCAAAACCACACAAGCAGGCCTGCCCCTTTCTTTCTTAATCCACAGAGAAGATGCCCTGACATAAGTCCCTAACATGAGTCAGGAAACCTGGATCTGAATCCCACCTCCATTCCCCACCTGAATCTCCCTGGTAAATGACTTCTTCTGCCTTGACTTCTTATCTGTAAGATAGAATAAACCAGAAACACCTAAACCCCAAATGCCCAGGACCTGTGGGGCATTTCGGTCATGCTTACCCTTGTACTTAAAAATGCAAAACCCACACTGAAACAGGCAAATCCAAAGACAGTTTCTCCAAATGTATTACTTCCAAACTGAGAATGGTTTCTTGTGGCTTTTGTGACTCTGTACCTCTCTCCTTCCAACCGGTGTGGCCTGCCTGGTCATCACCAACGTCAGAGCGAAGGTGCAACAAAGCTTCTCAGCCAGACACAGGCTGGTTTTCATCAGAAATATCTCTTAGTCGTAAGATGGGGGAGAAAGACCTTTACTCTGCCAAGTTCAGAGGTTATGATGAGGCCATCGATGAAGATTACGAAAATGAAAATTTCTGACTGTACAGGTTCAACTCACATGGAAGGGGGGCACATCCGTGAAGCCAGGGCTGAGTCCATCCATCTACATGTCATCCACTCTCCTCCCAGCCCACCCTTGCTGACAGCTACCTAACGCGAAACGTTACAAACACTTTCAGACTGAACATATCCAGGCCTATTAGAAAAGGAATGATACTAACTTGTTAAAAATGATGGTCATCCAGGGAATGAAGGGACCTACTGAATATGGATTGCTACTGTCAAAAATCCTAGTGAATGTACAGTACATATTTCAATTTTTCAACATGTCTCTCCTGAGTATGTACTGTTTAGCAGGCACTGGGCCGGATGCTGGGGAAACAGTATTAAACAGGAAAAACACAGAGCTGGTCCTCATGGGGGACTGATTAGCTTGTATGGAGAAGAAGTGACATTTTATAACAATGAACAGGAGCGGTACAGACAGAATAAAATAAAAAAACCTTGCCTCACCAGTGGAGTCAGGGAAGACGATCACAAGAATAAGGCGAGGGAGAGGGCAGAGAGAACATGTACCAACAGTCTAAAGGATCTCCAAGGACCCAGAGTAGAGAGATTGAGGAGGGTGGAGGCTGCAGATGGGTTGTAAAAGTGGACAGAGGACTGGTGGCACCTAAAGCCTGGACAATGGCAATGATTTTTAAGTGAATGATTGTGGGAGCCATGGAAGGTGTTCAGTGGAGACATAACGTGATAGGGACAGCACGGTGTGCGTTGTAGGGAGGGCAATTACTCGGATGCTCCCCAGGTGGTTCCTAAGGCACCCAGCACTCCGGTAACTAGCACTCCAGCAACTGGGAATACCCCTGGGTACTAGATAAAGACGTCACAGACGTCACATGGTGCTGAAACAGAAAGAAAAACAATCAGAGGGGTAGACCAAGGTAGAGCTGAACTAATTTTGGACATATTCTAAACATTCCTCTCATTTTCTTTTTTAAAATCATGATCTGAGTTTGTCTCTCTCATAACACCAAGAATCCTTACCTAGCTTGCTGGCTGTTTGGGTTTGGATAAAAGAACATGTACTCATTTATTACTCAAGGCTTCATCTGTTTCCAAAAAGGATTTGAGGCAGTTTATAATAAGGTAAAGGAAGACAGACAAACCAAAATGTATCACGGGGTAAAAGGGAGCTTACTATTTGCCTTTCTACACTACCCCCTTAAGGCGGAAGGACCAAAAGTTACAAAGCTCTGCCTTTTTGGCTGAATATTTCAACACCAAGAAAAGAATTATGGATGAGGGTTGTACCTCCCAGGGCGATAACTAAAATTAAGAAACAGAATCAGGTTCTAAGTTCTTTCTGGGCTCATCTCTGGACAACCCCCTCCCTCCCCAGGAGAGCAAAACAGAACAACAGCAAAATCACTAACTGAGAGCAGTAAAGATCCCAACCCTAGGTCTGTAAGAACAGAGGCCACAGCCAAGGTTTCATCCTCCTACACACACCCCCAGCCATTAGTGACGCCATTAGATTCTGACCTCTATTCCCTCTTCCCTTAGGAGGCCCAGTATAAGTGATTCGTTAGCTCCCAGCAGCTTAATCCAACAGATCCCCAAGTTGGTAATGCTCAGCAAAACCTCAAACATAAAATTCACAAGTTTAGAAGACATACACCCCCTACCTAAACGCTCCTGTCCTGTGCACATCCCTGCAGGGAGTGCTAATGTGCTTCCCTCCCTCCTCCCTCCAAAATGACACCCTTTCCCCTGGCTCCACCTGCCTCCCCAACCTTGACAATGGATAAAATAGAAAGGTCACTGAAGGAATACACAATTACTGTGATCTGATTCCATTAGACCAGAAATAGCTAAAGCTTCATCAACTACAGGTAGAATTTCTAGAATGATAGTACTCAGTAATTGGAAGATCCCCTGGAAATCTCCCGAATTCATCGTGGCATAGCACACAAAAGAAAGATGCAATATTTATCTGAAACTGGGGTGGAGAAGAAGAGGCTTCTTAAGCCAGAAATACCCAGTCTCAGGAGGTCTGCGTGCCCATCCCCCCAACCTAAGTCCCATCTCCAGCTCAGAGCTGAAAAGCTCTGCCAGAAGGATAGGGGAGCCCAGCCCTTTGCTCCTTCCCTTCTTCCCACCTCCACCACTCACCCTGCTTTGCAGCCTGAGAAAGCAAGCAGCCCCCGTGCCCCTCTCTGCCCCCGACTACTGCTCTCCCCGGCTGTCCCCTTCACTCTCAAGAAGCAGAAGATTCCCTTAGGACAGGGCTTGTGTTCCCCTCAGCACTGGCACAATGCCTGCCTGAAATACTAAAGGTATTTTAAAATGTTTACCTATTTATTTTTTATTTCAAGTTGACGTGAGGATACAACCAGGTCAAAATATTTGAATTTGTTAAAGTCCATAAAGTGTAGTTATGACCCACACTCAAAAGGGCCAAACACCCCCATGCCGTGCCCATTTGATGGGTGTCCCTACTCAGGGTGCCCCAGTGACTGTCAAGCTTTAATTATCATAGGAGAATTATAATATTTTCACATTTTCCTGAGTAATTTCTCTCAAGATCACAAAAAACATATTTCCTGAAAAACACCAGGAAGAAATTCGCCCATGGAAATAATGCCAAAGAAAAAGAATGGGGCCGGGCACGCTGGCTCCCACCTAGCATTCTGGGAGGCTGAGGCGGGTGGACTGCGGGAGTTCACTGGTTCCAGACCTGCCTGAGCCAGAGAGACCCATCCCCCCATCCTCCTACATTTCTTTAAAAAAAAAAAAAAAGCCAGGGGTTGTGGCAGGCTCCTGTAGTCCCAGCTACTCAGGAGGCTGAGGTTGGAGGATTGCAACTACTCAGGAGACTGAGGCTGGAGGACTGCTTGAGCCCAAGAGTTTGAGGTTGCTGTGAGCTGTGATGCCACGCACTCAACTGAGGGCAACAAACTGAGACTCTGTCTCAAAAACAAAAAAAGAAAAGAGGAAGAATGGACTACTGCTCTAAGTAAACAACATTAAATCTCGCAGACAATAATGACTGAAAGGAGTGAGACACACAAGAATATATATCATAGGATTCTATTTATACGAAGATCAGAACAGACAACATTCACTGATGCAACAAAAGTCCCCACCGCACTTGCTTAGTGTGGGGGCAAGAAGAAGTGGATGGGAAGGACACAAGAAGCCTTTTGGAGTGCTGGAAATTTCTACATGTAGACCCGGGTAGTAGTTACACAAGTGTATGTACATGGGTTATTATTAAAGTTCTGAGATACACAAAAATCAAGAAACATAAAATCTGTGTGCACAAAAACAAATGCAGCCCTCCCAGCAACACCAATAGGCCAAGCAAGTTGAAACTTGCACACGTGAACCAGAAAGGACGCTGTGGACTATGTCTCTTGTAAGTGAAATAATGGACCATAACACAGTGTCTCAAAATTTTCATAGAGACCCACTTATACTATGCAAGCACTTACTGAGCTGGACACAAAATTTTTGCCCTTCTATCAACCCAAATTTTTACTTCAGTTTAAAAAAAGAAAAATATTTATTAAATGAAAGCCTGAATGAATCAATCAATAAATAAAATGGAGCCAGAACTAGAATCAAGGTCTAGTTCCTAAAGCCCTATCACTAAGTTTCACACACTATAAAACTTAAGCAGATACACTAATGAAAGCTCACATTGGCTTTAAATAAACAAAATAATCCACCAATAAAAATTTACTCCAGCAACCACTCCACTCATCCCAGTTTCCCAAATCCAGCTATCCATCCTAAAACACATCCTTTTATTATGCTATATGGTCTAGTTGCTTATCTGGTGCTTTCTGTTAAACACTCTTTAACTTTAAAATTCTCATCATCCCTAACCATTAGAGAAATGCAAATCAAAACCACCCTGAGGCTCAGCACCTGTGGCTCAACGGGCTAAGGCGCCAGCCACGTACACCTGAGCTAGCGGGTTCGAATCCAGCCCGGACCCGCCAAACAACAATGGTGGCTGCAACCAAAAAATGGTCGGGCGTTGTGGCAGGCGCCTATAGTCCCAGCTACTTGGGAGGCAGAGGCAGGAGACTTGCTTGAGCCCAGGAATTGGAGGTTGCTGTTGAGCTGTAATGCCATGGCACTCTACCCAGGGTGACAGCTTGAGGCTCTGTCTCAAAAAAAAAAAACCACCCTGAGATATCACCTAACCCTAGTAAGATTAGCCCACATCACAAAGTCCCAAAACAGCAGATGCTGGTGTGGATGTGGAGAGAAGGAAACACTTTTACACTGTAGGTGAGACTATAACTAATACAGGCTCTGTGGAAAGAAGTATGGAGAATCCTCCTCAAAGAACCAAAACAGACCTTCCATTTGATCCTGAAATCTCATTACTAGGTATCCACCCAGAAGTAAAAGAATCATTTTACAATAAGGACATTTGCACTAGAATATTTACTGCAGCTCAATTCACCATCTCCAAGATATGGAATCAAACCCAAGTGCTCATTAACCAATGAATTGATTACTAAACTGTGGTATATGTACACCATGGAATACTATTTAGCCACCAAAATGATGGTGACTTTATATCTTTTATATTAACTTGGATAGAGTTGAAGAACATTCTCCCTAGTAAGTATCACAAGAATGGAAAAGCAAGTATCTGATGTATTCAATACTAATATGAAACTAGTAAATAAACAACTATGTGCCCACACAAGAGAAAAACACAATTACATTCAAGTGGAGGGAGGGGAAGAAGGGAGGGGAATTGGTAAGCTCTCCCCTAATGGGCACAACATAAGGGTATATACCGCACACCTCCTGGGTGAAGGGCTCAACTGCAGCTCAGTCTTTACCTAACACATGCAAACAATGAAACCCCATTGTTTAGACCCTCATATTAATCTGAAATATAAAAAAATGACAATAACTTGACATGGCTCTTGTCTGGGCTGGTTATCCTCTGCCCCTCTGTATTGACTTTCTCCCCACTCTGTGCCCTGGAAAGCTGACCGTTATGGACTGCATTCACAGGCCCTACTGCCTGCTGGCTTCCAGTAGTAGGATCCAGCCAGTGGGGTTAAAATCAGAGAAAGATCAGAAGAGTTGAGGAATATAAGCTAGAGGCTTTTTTCCTCAACTAACCTCTCAATGTGTCCATCTCCACCAAATGATTTCCTTCAGTTTCAGAAACCTCTCCCCCGCCTCCCGCCCCATTAGGCCAAGAGATGCTTCCCAGTCACTTGCATGGTGGAGTAACCGTCCTGGTGGTTTCCTTTCATCCTGACTGTATCTTTGCAAACTGTCTCTATACAAAACCCCTTCCACTTACCGTATTGGGATGTGCCACTTGTTTCTTACTGGGATCCTGAGCTGTTGGATCTACGATATAAAAAGAATGTGCTGCACCGTGTTTATTACCTCTATTGCAGTTTTTTTCTGAGACATTATTTATTACTTATTGAATACATTATCCATACTGCTATTCCCCTACTCTCCAAATGTCAGCTTCATGAGGACTGTTTAACAGTTCTCGAGTACTGCCTACCGGCTGATCTCAAATATTACAGTACAAATCCTTTTAACAAAGGAATTTGGTCTGTTAAGATTGGGTCCGGTTTAGGGGCCACATTTGGGGGGACCCAGAGTGCCACATGTGGCCTGGAGGCTACAGGTTCCCCACTCCTGAAAGATACCCAGCTGTTAGCTGAATGGATGAATGGACAGATGGATGAATGAGTGGATATGATAAAATAGCTGGTGAAATTAAAACGTCAGAAAAGAGGACACAAATTAGGATTACCATATGGGCATGTAGAGAAAAGGTACTAAAAGAAAGAAAGCCTGAATTTTTATTGTTGTTATTATGGAAAGACTATGAGTGGATTTTTAAATTTTAATTTTTCATTAAATTTTCTGTGTTTACACAGCAATAATACTTTGAAAGAAAAAGGTTTGGTGTTACTGAAATCTAGAATGAAAATGAAAATACAGCAGATTTGCACCTTCATGTTTTATCGATATGCAAATGAATGCTAAAATAATTTTTTTCAAGAGATGACCAAATGATTAAATATTAAAATTGACTTTCCCCTGTATTGAGCTGTTAAAGAGTAAGTAGATTTCCACTGTGCTAAGCAACCACTTGCCTAACAAAGTTGCAATAATCATGTTAAGACAAGTCAGATAGAATCAAATGAGTAGTGAACGGGGCACGGTCCTCACTTCATAGCCCTCATTTTTAACTGTCAGTGTAGTTCTTCCCAAGCAAGGGACAACAGGCCACAGGAATTTATTCACACTTAAATTCAGAGACCACTAAACTAACAGTGGAAATGCTCCTAGACCAGTGGTTCTCGACCTTCCTAATGCCGCAACCCTTTAATACATGAGAACTGTATTAAAGGGTTGCGGCATTAGAAAGGTTAAGAACCACTGTCCTAGACAGATGTAGAAGACTTCAGTACAGGTCACAGCCCAAACGGTATGTAGCGGCGTGACCCAAAGCAAGCTGTTCCACTCTCTGGACTCCACTTTCCTCATGTGTAAAAGTCAAGGGTCATTGCCAAACCACAAATCCCCACAGTTCCTACATTTCATGCTCACTGCCTCCAGCATTAGGACATCCAATGACAGAAGCGGAAAGTCAGTGAATCAGTACCACTCCTCTGTCCCCAGGGTGGCCGAGTGTTCTCTCACCCTGAAACTCACTCCCTTTGTTCTCTCTACCCCTCCTCTGAGAAGGGCTCCACCATGCATTCCTGGGCCCGAGCCGGCAATCCATCTGTCATCTTGGATTTATTTCTGCCTTTCTCTTTTACAACCCACATCAAAACATTAATTTTGCTCCTCTCATCTTCTCATTATATCTTGAGTCTGTCCAGTTTTCTGCAGAATTGCTGCTCTTACTCCAGCTCAGGCTCCCACCGTGTGGCTCCTGGACAGCCACAACACACTAACTGCTCTTCCTTATGTGACTTTTCGGTCTGTTCTTGGTGGCCACAGTGGTCTTACTAAAGTGCATTTCACTTCCTTGCTTAAGACCCTTCACTGGACAATGCCCAGGTTTAGGACAACAGCACATATCTGGGCTGGAGTACGAGGCTCTTCATTATCCTGCCGGCCACCTCCCCATTCACTCCTCCGTCTTGTCCTGCTAAGCTGCCTGTGGCTCTCTCAAGAGCCATCTTTCCTTGGGCTCATCCATGGCCTTTGAACAGAATATGCCCTCTGGCTGCATTGCTCTCTTTTTTCCCTCCTTTATTCTTTGTGGTCTGACTACTTCCTTCACTGGTCCTATAGGCTCCAGCTTTCTCTAAAATCTTCCTTAGGGCTGCCAAATAGGTTAATGCTCATCTTCTCACCCTATCTGAAACCTTGTTCATGCCAGTCCCACTTTACTCCACAAGTCAATGTCAAATATCAACTCATCCATTGAAGCTTCCAGAGCTGCTGTTGTCAGTGACACTGCAGGTGTCTCTCCTGCTATCCTCCCACAAGGCCTCATACAGAGGTCTTCCCATGGTCTACATTGTCTATCTGTGATTGTACATTGGACATACATGTTATACAACATTTGTCTGTAATTACTCAAATGTTTGCTCAAGACATCTAGCTCCACCCTATTCTATGCATTGTAGTGTGTGCAATAACAGCTGAGTGACACCAACCTACTCAGACTGGGGTCAAGGATCTGACAAACTCACATCCAAGTCTGCCAGACTGGTGTATGTCACACCTAAATCTAATGGACATCTCATTATCAGAACTTGAAAGGGCCAAAGGTACAAGGTGTTGGATCTGAAGTGCCCCAAAAAATCATTACCCCTCTTTCATATAAACCTATTGTTGAAAAAGAAAAAAAAAAAAAAGAAGACGACGAAGAAACACTTGGAGGTGGCATGATGGGGGGAGAAGGCAGAGAGCAACTGGCCCTGTGAAATATCTCCAAGCAATTCTCCTGCTTATCCCCAATTCCCAACACCCCAGATGAAGACAGCCAAGTAAATGACTCCGAAAGGCTTTCTGACTCTGTGGTGTATTACATACTTCTGAGTTTTCTTCCCTCAGGCAAATTCAGTGGCAAGACAAAGTCACTTAAAAAGTGAACACAGAGGAATACCTTTATAGACCTTTCTCCTCCTACAGAGAAAATTGGACACGAAATAAAAAGCTTAACAATTTCTTTGGCATCAGGTCTTTGCCCATAATCTTTTATAGAAGAACAACTATTCAGCAGCCTCTTCTGGTCTAGTTTGCTCTGTTTTTCATAAAAAATAAACTTTTTTTTTTAAATAAACTTTTTGTACTAGCTTTAAAAAAACATCCATTAAGCGAGTGAGGCTTTTGAAAGCCCACACTTCTGAGAACTATCTTGCAGAACTTACTATAAAAATCCCAGGCCGGCTCTGCACCTGTGGCTCAAGCGGCTAAGGCGCCAGCCACGTACACCTGAGCTGGCGGGTTCAAATCCAGCCTGGGCCCGCCAAACAACAATGATGGCTGCAACCAAAAAATAGCCAGGCGTTGTGATGGGCGCCTGTAGTCCCAGCTACTTGGGAGGCGGAGGCGGGAGACTTGCTTGAGCCCAGGAATTGGAGGTTGCTGTGAGCTGTGATGCTACAGCACTCTATCCAGGGGGACAGCTTGAGGCTCTGTCTCAAAAAAAAAAAAAAAATCCCAGGCCCTCTCTTCAGCCCTGGCTGCCAGGTTAATCAAGTGGGTCACTGTGGCAGCATAATTCTAAAGGCGGTGTCCCTGCACACCCCCCACAAAGAAGACAGTAGAGCGTTACCGGATGAAGAGGGTCCAGCCTGTCACTCTCAGCCAATACGCAGAGACAGGGATAGCTGGGTCCACCAACCTCTGGCAGAAGACCAGCGATTCTGGAGAACAGTGGGAGTAGCCTCTCCAAGACGGTTGTGTTCTTTCGTTTCCAAAATCACACTTTTATATGTAAAGGTTCAAAGTAAAGATCATATCAACTCTTCTTTTAAATAATAATCAGCACAACTCAGGGACGACCTATTACAATATGTCCAATACACAACTGAATTACCTAAATCAATCCTCCTAAAGCAAAGATCACTTTAACCCTTATTTTACGTAATAATCGGCATAACTCAGTGACGTATTAGAACATTTTCTGATTCATAAGTCAATTTCCTCAATCAATCTTCCTAAACTATTTAAGATGATGAGCATCTTTAGGGTGGGGACTAAATTTACGAAACAAAAAGAATGAGAGACAGGAGGTGAAGGTCGCATAGGACCTAAAATGACCAGACCAGCTGTGTCACACCTGCCCCAACCTCACTGAATCCATCTTATTCTCACTACAGGTGCTCTCAAGAGGTGCCCAAGAAGCACTGTCAAACCCTTCCGGCAGGCCTTCCTGATCTCTGCTTCTAAAGGCCGCACAGCAGGGCTTGGTGAAAGGTGAGGAGCACCAAAGTAAACTGATCTCTGGGGATTAAGATGGGTGATCTTAATCTCTGTCTCCACTGGTACTTGAGAGAGAGGAGAGTCCCAGGACCACAGAGCACATACGGCTTTCTTTAAGCCAATCCACC
The DNA here is from genome assembly GCA_963574655.1 of Perodicticus potto. Taxonomy (NCBI): domain Eukaryota; kingdom Metazoa; phylum Chordata; class Mammalia; order Primates; family Lorisidae; genus Perodicticus; species Perodicticus potto. Next base: position 32,019 of record CAUYRH010144444.1, read on the forward strand.
TGCACTAGGGCTGGTCCGTGAAGTGTCAGGGTCCCCAAGAGGACTCTGAGAAGATGAGGAGGGCGGGGTGCACAGATGTTCCCAGCATTCGCCAAGAGGGACAAAGCATTTAAGTAAACGCACTGACTAGGACAAACCCCCATTAAGCCTCAAAAGGGCATCCGCTGCTTCCTGTGTACTCCCACGTCCACATCCCCTTCCAGCCGATCGGTGAAGTTATAATTTCTGCTGGAAAATAAGAAGGGATGGGAGAGGCTGTGCAAATAGAGGACCTCAAAGAAGACACCATTCATCAGGTGTGAGGATGGAAGCAGGGAGAAGGAGCAAAAAAGTGTAGACAAAAAAAAAAAAAAAATTCCTTAACTCTGGCAGGAGCTTGCCACTATTCTAGAGACATTTCTCCCAAAGCAGATAAATCTTTAATTGATTAATGTCATAAACAATTCAAATGGATTTGTACTGCAGGGAGAATACCCACAGCAAGACAGCCCTTCAAGCTTTCCCTTAAAACCACAAAGCAGGCTGCTTCAGCACCTTGCCCAAGGCCACATTCTTCAAATGCCAAACCTCTGACCAGGGTGGAGAGGAGCGCAGAAGCGCTCCCGCTGAGAAGAGGAACGGTTCAGGAGACCTGCAGCTGGCGCTACACCAGACAGGCCTGCCGGAAAATTTCTTGCCTCACTAATGGCTACTAAAACACTTCACAAACAACAACCAAAATCTACTGTTGCAGGCTAAGTTCTCCAGAAGCAGATGCGGAGATGGAGTATGGGGTTCATGACGTTTATAGATGATCAACTCCTGTGCAGAGAAGAGGAAGCAACCCAAAGAAGCCTCTGCAGGGGACCCAGAATCTGCTGAGCCTTCACACACCTATCTTGCCCATTACCAGGTAACTCCAGATTGACAGCCTCCAGGAGAGCATGGCCTTGGGTGAGCAGCTTTCTGCACAGACCCCCACACCTGCCCTCCATGGAGCCAACAGCTAACAGGAGGCTGTCACTGCCTGCAGCTGTCAGCAAGCCCTCTTTCAAGGCAGCCTGGGTGGCACATTGCTGCACTTACCACCTGTTCAAAAGAGATAACCTGTCTTTATATTTATGGTTAACTTTAAGATTAACAGTTTGTTATGTTACTGGACATATACTAATATGAAAAATACAAACCCATAAGAAAATATTTCCATTTATCCCTAAAATAATTTAATAATAATTCTTCAAATTATAGATAAATCAACTGCAGGAAATTGTTGCTCTTCCCCACATGCTGAATATCATAAAGAAAAAAATATATGTCCATCTCTGCATACAATATAAATACAGATGTATATATTTAGATAGAGGGTTGTCTAGATATTCCCAAAAATGTTCATGGTAATTATTTGTAGGTACTCTATGAGTTCAGAAGGGTTTTACAGTTTTCTTAATAGCTTTCAGTATTAATGACATTTTTTGTAGCAAGAGTCTTATCTTTATAAATAGATAGAAAAATGATAACCACTGGCTCGGCGCCTGTGGCTCAACGGGCTAAGGTGTCAGCCACGTACACCTAAGCTGGCAGGTTCGAATCCAGCCCGGGGCCCGCCAAACAACAATGACAGCTGCAACCAAAAAATGGCCGGGCGTTGTGGTGGGCGCCCGTAGTCCCAGCTACTTGGAAGGCGGAGGCAAGAGACTCGCTTGAGCCCAGGAATTGGAGGTTGCTGTGAGCTGTGATGCCACAGCACTCTATCCAGGGTGATAGCTTGAGGCTCTATCTAAAAAAAAAAAAAAAAAAATGAGGCTCTATCTCAAAAAAAAAAAAAAAAGAAAAAAGAAAAATGATAACCCCAAACAAAAGCATCCTTTGTCCTCTCTGAAGGACTTCTATATCCTCCTCATGAATCTGGGTGAGAAGCTCC
>CAUYRH010144446.1:0-48226 GCA_963574655.1 Perodicticus potto
ATATTTCAAACACAACAATCCACCAAATCGCTGTGCGTTGCCAAGTGCTCATCCACTCCGACAATTCACACGGCGAAAGGTCCAGTACTCCCTCCCTCTCACCTGCTGACTGGAGAGTGATGAACTACCGGACTGTCACCGCCGCCATCTTCCAGAACCCCGGTAGATTATATTTTAATAACTGCAGACAATTCCAGTTTGATTGACATGTCCATTCAAATACCCAAAGAAAGGGAATGTAAAAAACCTGTGAGGATTTTGGTGGCGTGGATAACTCAAGCAATCTATCCACCTAGATAATAGAAAATAAACATCTATAAAGACTTTATGTACCACAATGATATTTTGGTGCAAGTCTGCATAGAGCTATTGTTTCAACCATTTTTCTAGCCACTTTCTTGAGGTATGATTCACATATAAATGCTGTATATATTTGCACATGTGTACACATCTCCTGTACACCCATGAGACCATCACTACCACGAGGCCAAAATCATATCCATCGCCTCCCAAAGTTTTCTCCCATTCCCTTTATTATGATTGTGAAGTTTTATAGTAAGAATATTTAACTTAAGTTCCATCCTTTTAGCAAATTTTAGGAAAGCAACAACACAGTATTAGCTATAGGCACTATGCTGTGTAGCAGATCTCCAAAACTTATCTTGCATAACAAAAACTTTGTACCTTTTAATTACCCCTTCCCTACTTTCACCTCTCCACAGGCCCTGGCAACTACTATTCCACCTTCTGCTTCTATAAATTTGACTATTTTATATTCCATGTATAAGTGAGATCATAACAGCATTTGTTTGCTGTTTAACCTGTTCTTAAACTCTGACCTCAAGTGATGATCCTCTCCAGTGTTCATTATAATTTCATTACCTCTTGGGAATAGATAATCTAAATTTACACATACTCATAATTTTATAAAGATGGTTGTGTAGTCCACTGAATAAAAGAATCATTGAGATATCTTGACAAGCTTACAAACAAATCCTAATAGATTCTATTCAGGCACTAAATGTTGATGAAATCATAATGTTATGTAATACCTGGCACCTGGGACTCAGTATCTGATAGGTGAATGTTTTCACTGATTTCATTATTCAACCCGAATAATCCTGCAAAACCGTTACTATTATTTCCACGTTTACAGATGAGAAAATTGAGACAAATAGGCAGAATAGTAATTTGCTCAAAATCATATAACAAGGCTAATCATTTGCCCTTGATGCTCATGGAGGGCTGGTGGTGTGGAGTTTCTGACTCACAAAAATGGGGAACAGCATGTACAAATACTCAAAAACAGAATATCTGGAAACAGTTCTTGCTGGTTTATTGCTGCATTGCCAGCCCTATGACTTCTTCCTACGCCACCCCAATCATCGTGGACAGCACACACTCCGTCCTCACCTATGCTAAGCAAATCACTCACATAGCTTTTAGGACCACTTAAGCCCCAACTTAGCCTTATTTTTCCCTTGAATTTTCTTGGCAAAAAAAGTTAAATGGCCACTGTAACTTGGAAATAAGGGGGAAAGCCAAGCTATTTGAGTTTTAAAGTCCACACAACATATCAGAATCTGCAAGAGACAAATGACCCTCCAACTGTCAAGAGAATAGAAACATCTACATACATGAATCAAATGTAAATGAATAATGAGTCAATTGCAATGAGAAAGTCATTTTAGGCAAAGGTTGGGGACTCCCATGAAGGCACTGAGCAGTAGAAAGGAGATTCATGCAGCAGATTATAAATTTAAATGCAATCATGTGCATATATGTGTATATAATTGTACAGGTAACTGCATATCAACCATACAATTGCGTTGTTGATTACCCCACTAACAAGGTTTGCTGATGTGGTTAAGATGTCTGAAGTTACTTTAGTTGAGAAATAGATTTTAATAAGTTGTTTTATTAAAGTAATACCTGAAAAATATTAAAAACCATATAACATAAGTAGTAAAGTCTGTAACACATTTCTTCATCCCATTGCAGGAAATAACCCTGTTTACCCCCTAGCAGCTTTAATGCTTCTGATGCTGGTTTCCCTATTGTTAAATAAAATATTTCATTGCTATTTCTTGATGTTTTTATTGACTTCTATTTGTAAAATCTAAGGATTTAGCACACCTATGATGATTTCCGTCTTCTGGAAATTCCTATAATTACTTCACTGTTTTTTAGTTCCTTAATTGGTCCCATTTGAAACTTAAATATGTTAAATCTGTATCTTTTTTGTCAGCCTTTATCAGTATTTTATGAACCTATCCTTTGAGAGAGTATATTCATACCACTTTTTACAAAAGTGGCACAAAAAATGCCAAACTCTATAGAAGAGTTGAGAAGTTTATTCTAAGCAGAATATGTATGAGAACATGGTCTCCAGGTTTTCAGAGCATGTGCCTGAGAAGGCCAGGTTACATTTTGGTTAAACATTCATGAAGACAGAAATTACAAGGAAAATCATAGATCAGTACATGGCAGGTATATATTGGTTGGCTCCCAAAAGGCAAGACATCTCAAAATGAAAGTTTATAACTCATAGGTGGGTTTTAGGGATGATTTTTAGTTGGCAATTGGTTGAAAGGGTTAAGCTTCATCTAAAGAGCTGGAATCAGTAGAAAGGAATGCTTGAGTTAAGACGGGGCTACAGGGTCTTCTATACGTCATGAGATGCTTTACCAGATTCAGGGTGGAAAGTAAGCCACATTATGCAGGGTTAATCAAACCCCTGTAATGAGATTTCATCATTTATAGGCAAGATGTACAACTCGCCAGGCAGCTTAGAAAGGAATTCAGGCAAGAGACAAAAGAAGGTCAGCGTTCCACCCTCACTCTCTAGTCTCAAATCCCATTCAATATTGATAATATTCACTCTCTCTTCTGTATCCATAATTAATCTTTCTGATCTTTGTCTATAGCTTGATTCCAAAATGTGAGAAAACAACAATGTCATCACAAATATTAGAACTCACAGACTTTCCTAGAATTCCAATGTCACAATTACGGTTACTTAGAATCATTAACTACAGGCTCCAAGTGAAACCCAGACTTCATTTTCACATTTCCACAGTTGTCTATGTCTCCAGGCTGTGTTTTAGTTTTCTGGTATCCAGACTATAATTTTGTTAATTTTGTTGGTGTAGTTTTTCCCCCTGGGGTCTCAGAAGGACTTTTTGGGGAGGGGAGTTGGAGAGACAAAACTTATGTCTCTTTCACAATGCTCTATTCTGGCTGTGCACCCTCTTCAGATCTACTCCACTTTTTTTTGTCACGTTATTTTGAGGGTACAGGATTAGGTTACAAGGTTTGCACTTGTGAAGCAGAGTCCCTGTGGTAGTTGTGTCCTGCCCCCGGGAGGTGTGTCGTTTACCCTCACATCCTGCCAACCAGGGGGAGCAGGTCAATCCCCTCCTCCTCACCTCTGTACCCCTCTCTCCTCCCGCCCTCCACCTTGAATTGAACTGGGTTTTTCTCTCGTGTGGGTGTGTATGAGATCGGCTTCTGGCTTCGTGTATTAGTACTGAGTACATTGAATTCTTGCTCTTCCGTTCTTGTGATAACTTCTCTAAGAATATTGTGCTTCAACTCCAAAAGGCATCCTCTTTGAAGCCCACTAACTTCTGCTCTAATTTGGACACACTGTTTTCACAGCCTGCAACAAAATTGTCATCCTGGGGTTTCTTTTCAATAAATTTTTGAGTTAGTTTATCTGTTTCTGATGATCCACATTTCTCTTTCTTCATTCTCAGGAGTGTGAATACAAGATGCTTTGTCGGGAAGGCTTTAGAAGGAAAAATCTTTTTTCTCTCTTAGCTGAAATTGACTTAATTTTGCTCCCAGTCATGACTAAAAGGTTCCTGGGTACAGATCCTAGGTTCAGAATGAGTTCTCTAAAAGTTCTGAGGGCACTTTACCGTTCTTCTAATGATGGAATGTCTGACACCAGCAGGAGGCCCAATTCTTGGCAGGATATCCGATCCATTTGCTCTTTCAAAGCTTTTACGATGTTCTTAACTTGACATTCTGAACTGCCCTAAACGCACATCTGGGTCTGAGCAGCACTCATTCATCCCCCTTGACAGGTGAAGGCCTCGGGCAACCTGAAGATTCAATTCTCACTTGAATTGGGGGTTTTATTTATTTGATTATTTGCTCTCTCTATTCCTTTTCGTCTCTCTTTCTGAAACTTGTATTAAATATTAGACTTTCTGGATTAAAACTCTTCCCCCTTTATCTTTCTTCACATGTTTTCTTACTGTTTTTGTGTTCTAAGTTCTGGATGATTTCCTTAGCCTTTCCTTTGAATTTTTCTGTTTGATTATTAACAATCTCTTCCAAAACACACAGGCCTATTTTCACTTCCAAGAGCTAATTCTTGGTCTCTAATTGAATCTTGTTCACCCATGCTTTTTGTCCTTTGTTTGTGTAAACCAATGAGTATTCCTATAGTTTCTTTTGGAAGATGTTAAATTTCTCTTTTATTTCCCTAATTGTCTGTTTTTGCTGTTGTCCTCAATCTTTCTTTTTCACGGATTAGTTTTCTTATTTTTGGTTTTCCTTTTGGTTTTATTTAGGGCTAATGTGAGGGTACAAACAACTAGGTTACAATGTTTGCATTTGTTAGGTAGAGTCCCCCTTGCAATTGTATCCCTCACCCCAAAGGTGTGTCATAGACCCTTACACTGTGCCCATTAAGTGGGAGCACACCAATCCCTCCCTCATTCCCCTCCCCTCAAACTGAATTGAATTGAGTTTCTCTCTTACATGGGCAAGTAGTAAATCATCTACTGGTTTCATATTAGTGTTGAGGACATTGGGTACTTGCTTTTCCATTCTTATGATACTTTACTAAGAAGAACATGCTTCAACTTAATCCAGGTTAATAGAAAAGAGGTAATTTTCTTAAAAGTCTAGTTATTCTCCTTGCCTTTTTCCTCCATTGAATGAAGCATCTAGAAGGTGCAAACCAAGTTATCAAGAACTTGTGAAGAACCTGCTAAGTGCAGGAGCAGGACAGAGAGGTGAGAGCTGTGGGAGAGTCTCCCCTGGGGCCACAGACCATGGGGTGGGGGAGGCTGAGTCAGCCCCACTTCTGCTGAGCAGCCACCAGCACAGAATGCACAGGGGCCTCAAGACGGAGTAACACCACTGTGGGTTCCAGTCCAAATGCTGTCACCGCCTGTACTGAACCCCTCTTCTGGGTCTGTTTCCTTCCTTCTCTGCACCCTTGAAAGGAAACACCTTTTCTCCATGAGGAGGGAGATCTTGCTTCATTCACCCTTGTCACGCACCCACCCCACCCAGGGTAGCACTTTGCACCGGGAGGGCCTCAGATGTTGAGTGAGTGAAGGAAGGAACCACAAAGGAGGAGCGGGAAGCATGCCCGACATAAGAGTTCTTCATGAATTACTGTCCCGCTTCTGAAAATCACAGCTGGAATTAACATCAGATCACACATTTTAATGAAGGAGAAAGCAGAGAGAAACTAATGGACAAAGGCATTGCTTCTGGCGGAAGATAACCTCTGTCAGAGAAAGGGGAGGCATTAAAATAGATACCACAAATATTCCAGTTAATTTAAATCAAGACCAAACTCTCTTTAGGTTCCTGGTTCAAAGACTAACTTTAGTAACAAAAGAATAAAATAAAGAGATATCAGCTCGGCACCTGTAGCTCAGCAGCTAGGACGCCAGCCATAGCCACATACACTGGAGTTGGTAGGTTCGAATCCAGCCCGGGCCTGCCAAAACAACAATGACAACTACAACCAAAAAATAGCTGGCACTGTGGTGGGCGCCTGTAGTCCCAGCTACTTGGGAGGCTGAGGCAAGAGAATCACTTAAGCCCAGGAGTTGGAGGTTGCTGTGAGCTGTGACACCACGGCACTCTGCCCAAGGTGACAAAGTAAGACTCTGTCTCAAAAAAAAAAAAAAAAAAAGGAGATATCAATGAATGACTACAATTTTACTTTGTTTAAAATAATACAAAACTTAAATAATTTGATAATTAACTTGTTGAAATTCATTTACCAAGCACTTTTCAGATCTGGACAATATGAAGGCCTTTTTTTGTCCTAAATGAACTCAGAAAAGAGGACACTTAAAATGTTAACCTTTGTTCTAGCTGGGTTTTAAAGCACATTCCATGGACTCTTTTTTTTTTTTTTCTTATCTGGGGTAGAGTGCTGTGGTGTCATAGCTCACAGCAACCTCAAAGTTATGTGCTCAAGTGATCTGCCTTTCTCGGCCTCCTGAGTAGCCGGGACTACAGGCACCCACCACCATAACCAGCTAATTTCTCTATTTTTAGTAGAGTTGGGGTCTTACTGTTGCTCAGGCTAATCTTAAACTCCTCAGTTCAAGGGATCCTCCTTGTCCTCCCAGAGTGCTGGGATTACAGGTGTGAGCACTGCATCTGGCCTCTAATGGACGACTTAAAAGGCCCGGAGTAAGTAAAGGAGGCGGAGAGCTCAAAGGGAAGGAGGCGGAGTCTGTGTCAAGTTGTCTCACTTAGAGTTGTCACCACCTTGCTGGTGCTGAGACGCTGAGCACTCATGCCCTGAGTGAGGGGGGTTGGGAAGGAGCCAGCCACGTGGAGGGCACACTGACAGTCCTTACTCTTCCCAGCCCATGCTGTTTCCTGCACTGCGCTTCTGCCCCAAGCTGTGATTTTCATCAGCAGAGGTAAGCTCAGGGCAGCCTTTGGAGAAGGAGCCCTTTCAAAGCCATTCTGGTCTCTTGTCCTGTTTTTAAAAACAGCAGAGCCTGAAATGGGGTGGAAACCAGCCCTCTCCACATACCCCTAAGTTTCTGCTGAATGGAATCACGAATTTCCTTGAATTATACTTGAAAAACTATAGCAGGGAGATGATGAGTTTTTGCCTCCTCGTTTCAAAACAGAACGAAGCATCTGGAGAGGCAAAGATTCCAGGGAGGAAATTCAGTCACCAGTGGTGATGAAGGAACTCAAGGCCAGTATGAAGCCAAGGCTCAGTGTGGAGTCCAGAAGGCGGCCCCGGGTGAGCGAGTGGCCGGGAGAGTGGCTGCGCTCCGGCTCTCTCTGGCTCGACACCCCGCTTGTTCCATCTGTGGATCACACAGTCGAGACTCCTGTAGAGAAAGCTACTTCACCAAGGGCTGGCTGACTTTGACAATGGTGACAGTGTCTGAAGTCGCACAGATGCCCTCAGACCTGGCTCCCAGCACTGCCCTTGCTGCTCTCCCATCATCACATCATTCTTGTTCTTGGAAGCACAGGTGACCTGTTTCTATCACAGAAGGCCTTTTTTTGTCCTAAAGCACTGTCTCTAGGAGAGTCCCTAGACGGCATACATTTTGCCATGATGGATGACTTCTGAATTCATAACTATCCCAGGAAGTATAAATTTCTCACTTGGTTATATACTCAAAAAGAGAACTCTAATAAATGCCCTGCTCTTGGGAGTCACGGGTGGGTAATAATGGGAGTTATGTGGTTAGAAAGGTCTGGAGCACAGAATTAACAGGAGAGAAGCCAGCCTGAGAAGCCTAAGCCCTGAGGCTCCCTCCCCCTGCTCCCTGCCAGGGCTCTGCAGGGCGGGTCCTTTCACAGCAACTGCACCCAAGATGGCCTGGGACTGCAGAAACCTCAGACTTGGTATTCAAGCATTTATTACGAAAATGAAGAACGACAAGATTTTAGTGTTAATTGTCCACTTGGCCCATTCTTTTGCAAAGACTTTGTGAAAAAGACACAATTAGAAGTCTCCCGAAGACCCTGGCTCTACCTCTGTGCAGAGCCTGGAGTTTGGGAATCTTGCACCAGCTCAGTGCCGGGTCCATCGTCCTATTCAGACAAGTCAGCTCCCCAGGCCCCTGAGCCCCGGCATCTGTCTCTTATCCACCACCTCCCAGTAAGGTGTATAGCAAGAAAATGGACATAATTGAAGTTCTTTGAAGGAGCAATCGAGATAGAATTCACAGGACTGACTGTTGGTGGAGGCGCTTAGGGTGGGACAGAGCTGGAGCCATGCTCATGTATCCGGCTTGAGCCATGCTCATGTATCCGGCTTGAGCCATGGAGAGTGGAGGGCCCGGTGCCAAGGGGGCCAAGCAGAGGAAGGGCAGGAGAGGGTGGGTTTTACCTAAGAAGCAGTAATGCAAATCCCCCAAACTTATTTCCAGCTCATATATATTCAAATTACTTTGCCAAGAGGGCAGAAAATTCTCAGTATAAAACACCTGCAGTCGTGTGACTTCACTGGGTTAAAATTGTCTGCCCCAATACTGGATGGGAATTGCCTTTGCGTGACTAAAGGGCCCCTGGGGCTGTGGGGCTGGTCTCCATAGAAGACAGAGAGGCGCTGGGGTAAAGGGAGGGGTGTCGACAAGCTCAGCTTGGTGCCACTGCACCTGTGTCTGTTTCCTGTCTGCTCTTATTTCCCCAACGGTACAAAATTTGAGCAAAAATAAGCACCACTTGCACCACCAAAATGTTAATTTCTGTGTCTTGTGGGCAAGGCTGAAGAAGAACCAGGGAACTGAAGACAGCATGAAAATCCCCAACAGAAATGAAAATTGATGAGAAAATGTTATTACACACTTTTCTTTTTTTTTTTTAACCTTTTTTTCTATTAAGCCAAATACACATAGATCATGAATACATTTATGCATATGTGGGGTACAATGTGTTGATTTTTTTATACAATCTGATGTGGTTACATCAAACCAATCAACATAGTTTTCGCCTCATTTCTTGATTATTAAGACATTTATGTTCTACACTTGACAGATTTGACTTGTACCCTTGCAATATGCTCCCTAGGTGTGGTCCCGCCTTTTACCCTCCCTCTGTCAAACCTCCCTTCTCCCCTCCCTTCCCCCTCCATTTCTCTCCTTCATCCTGGGCTATAGTTGTGTTCTATCTTTCATAAGAAAGTATGAGTAAATATACGTTGGTTTCATAGAACATATTCTCCTGAGTAAAGTATCTCAAGAATGGAGGAAAAAGTATCCAGTGTACTCAGTACTTCTATGAAACCTACTTATATTTACTCTCACACTTTGTTATGGAAGATACACACTTTTCTTGAAATAACCTGTCAAAAAGGCTTCAGCCACCAAGTGCAAGTCCTAGGTGTTTGCTAAGCCTGAAAGTGGATCCAAAACCACAGGAATGGTGGCGGGTCACATTGTGTGTGTGGTGTGTGTTTGGTACAGTGTGCCGTGTGTAGTACAGGGTGTTATACGTGTGGGGTATTCTCTGTGTAGTGTGCTATGTGTCACATGGTCCATGTTGTACGGCCTGTGTGTGGCAAGCAGGGTGTGTTATGTGTGTGTTGCGTGTGTGTGATGATACGTGGGGTGGAGGGTGAGTTGACACGGGAGGATGGCAGCAGCTGAAGCGTGACCTGCTGCTCTGCGTCTTGCCCCATCTGGTCCCATGGCAGCCCAGTTCCCAGGTGGGAGGCTCCCTGCACCAGCCCTCAGCAGTGGGCTGCAGTCTGCACATGCATGCAGGTGCGCGGGCATCGGAGGCTGCAGGCCCTGGGGGAGCACAGATGAGGCTGCTGGCCCTGGGGGAGCACAGATGAGGCTACAGGCCCTGGGGGAGCACAGATGAGGCTGCCGGCCCTGGGGGAGCACAGATGAGGTTGTTGGCCCTGGGGGAACACAGATGAGGCTACAGGCCCTGGGGGAGCACAGCTGAGACTACAGGCCCTGGGGGAGCACAGATGAGGCTGCCGGCCCTGGGGGAGCACAGATGAGACTGCCAGCCCTGGGGGAGCATAGCTGGACTCACAGGACGTAGTCAGCACAGCACTTTGCAAAGCAAGCTTGGAAGAGGGCATGGAGCCTGGGTGTGGGCAGGCAGAGCACCTGCAGCCTGGGCTCCTGGGCTTGCTGCCCGGCAGTGACCTTAGGTCCCTGCACTCTTCCCAGCTTCCAGGACCCCTGGGGAGCAGGACCCTAATGTTTTTCCACCTTCAGACCTCCCTGCCCTAATGGACACCCTCAGTTCCTGCCCTTTCTGCTGAACATTTGTGTGCATTCCATTTTGGACATTCCTCTTATATTTTTGCTCATTCTGTGTTCCCCAACTTGATCCTTCCCCCAAATTCATCTGTGCTCAAGGCCAAGGTCAAGGTCAGCTTTGAGTTAAGCATCTCCTAATACCCTCAGAAAACCCTACACTTGGGGGACTCAATGTGCTGCCAACAGAGGCCTCTTTCTGTCCTAATTAAGAACCTTCAAGTTGTCTGCTGTGACAGTCATGTGGCTGGTCTCTACTTTTAAATAACAAATGTTTGAGGGAAGGAACTAAGCCTCAAATTGTTTTCATGGCCCTACAGCACCTCCCAGCCCAATGCTGAGACCACTGTTTGGAGCTGCCTAGTCCTTATTAGTACATTTCAGGTCTAACTAGCAGGAACAGGTCAATTCAAGAGCAAGGTCATGGTTGGGGCCTTGCTGGGCTTCACCTGCACCATAATTAGTCCCAAGAGCCAGGCCCAGGGGCCCAGGAGATGCGTCTCCCCACAGGAGACTGGGCTTGTTTCTGCCTGTCACTGAGGAATTTGTTACATGAAGGAAGAAGTATCTAAAGGCTCTCATGCTTCTTTGTCCTGGAAAGATAAGTCCAAAAACATGCAAATTATAGGAGAAATTAGGTCCTAGAAGACTGGGGAAAAGGTAGCTTGGTGTGACTTGAGGGGAAGCCAGAGAGGCCCCACCTGCAACAAACATCATTTTTGAAGAGGTGTTTGAGGCCGTTAAAGGGGCTTTAGAAGAAGAAGGAATCTTCCTTTTGATGACATCTGCGGCCAGACACAGGGCCAGTGGTTGGAAACCGTGGAAGCGAAATTTGATGGAAGTCCTTGAACAATGAAATGAGCTCCGAGTAAAATTCTTCCCTCCAGGGAAGTATTCAGTGAGACATCAGTGGACAGACCATCAGTGAAAGTCGTTCCAAAGACACTTCTTGTCTGGGAGTAAAGGTCGGACTGAGCCAGGTGTCAGGCAGGAGTCACAGTAACACAAAGACCTGAAGCGAAGACACGATGGGTGATGGTGGGGAGATCAGCAAACACTTGTCTGCATTTGACCCAGGATTGCCCCCAAACCCCACAAAGTGCACCGAGGTGAACTCACCTTACCTCTGGGTGATCAGGTGCCTGAGAGAAACGCTGTAGTCCCATAGCCCTGCCACACGTCCTACACAGCCAGTCCCACAAAAGAGACATTCTCAGCATCAGACACCAATAGCAGATGCCACTGGGCATCTTTGCAAAGCTGGGTGTGGTGGTTGCTGTGGTTAAAACAACACATTGTTTGGTAGGTCTACTTTTAGTTCCTTGAGTGTTCTCCCAACTTCTTTCCAAAAGGGCTGTATCAGCTTGCATTCCCACCAGCAGTGTAGAAGTGTTCCCTTCTCTCCACATCCATGCCAACATCTGTAATATTGGGATTTTGTGATATGGGCTAATCTTACTGGAGTTAGATGATACCACAAAGAGGTTTTGCTTTGCAGTTCTCTGATGATTAAAGATGATGACCATTTTTTCGTGTGTTTTGCACCTGTCTTCTTCAGAGAAGTTTCTGTTCAAGTCTCTTTAGGTACATACCCAGATGATCAAAAATCATTTTACAACAAAGACATTTGCATCAGAATGTTTATTGCAGCCCAATTCATAATTGCCAAGTCATGGAAGCAGCCAAAGTGCCCATCGACCCATGAATGGATTAACAAATTTGGTATATGAATCCCATGGAATACTATGCAACTATAAAAGAAGATGGAGACTTCACATCTTTTATGTTTACCTGGATGGAGCTGGAACATATTCTTCTTAATAAAGTATCTTAAGAACGGGGAAAAAGTATCCAATGTATGCAATACTACTATGAAACCAATATATAATCATATAATCACCTACACAGTCATACAAATGGTAAAACATAACTATAGTCCAGAAAGCAGGAGGGAACGGGGAGAGAGGCGACGGGGGGAGGCCAGGAGAAGGGAGTGTATTTGGTGGACCTCAACTAATGTGCACAGTGCAATGGTACATTTCAAAACTATTAAGAATAGAGTATAAATATCTTTCCATAGCAATTAAGTGAGCAAGGAAGTGGTTATGTTAATCAGTTTGATGTAAGCATTCCACATTGCATATCAAATCAGCACATTGTACCTCATAAATGCCTTAATGTACACAGTTATGATTTAATAAAGAAAAAAATGAAACAACAATAGAGCACCATATGGAAAAATCCATGTGGAACAGGAAATGAGAGTCCAATTTAATCCCATCACGAAGTGCCCAAAGTATGGACATTCCCATAGTAAATATTTATAGTCAAGAGCAATAGAACATTATTTTAGGTTTTTGTTTGTTTGTTTAAGACAGAGTTGCTCAGGCTAGAGTACCATGGCCTCAGCCTACCTGATAGCAATCTCAAACTCCTGGGCTCAGGTGATCTTCCTACCTCAGCTTCCCACCTGGAAGCACAGGTGCCTGCCACAATGGTTGGCTAGTTTTTCTTTTTTTAGGAGAGACAGAGTCTTACACTTATTCAGGCTGGTCTGGAACTCTCGAACTCAAGCAATCCACCTACTTTAGCATCCAAGAGTGGTGGGATTACAGGCATGAGCCACCACGCCCAGCCATAATTTCTTTTTTTTTTAGTGTATTCATTTATCAAGTAAATACTAAGTTGTTTAGACATACAGGGGAGGGTGCCTTCTACCTATGGTTTGGGTAACAGAAGCACAGCATTCCATAGGGAACTTTCCATGGCTAATCTTATTCCAGGCCACATTACAGATTCCTTCCAGCGGTGCCTCTTCTCAGTAAAGGCCCTCTGTTGGGATCAGTGCATTGGGCAGGGGCAGGAGGTCTTGGTTGCAGACAAGGAAAGCCACGAGCTCCTCGGTAGGAGAAGCAACACGAGTCAGCGCTGCCTCCGCTGGGACCTGTCCCCAGCCCAGCGGCACTCCTTTCACTCCCGTAATTCTCTGTCTCCATCTTTTTCCATTCCTACATTAATCCAACAAATTGAACAAGGTTGAGCATCCATAATCCAGAAATCCAAAATCCTAAGATTTTACAATTCGAAAACTTGTGAGTACCAACATGCCATCACAAGTGGAACATTCCACACCTGACTTGATGTGATGGATCTCGGTCAAAATGCAACTGGAATGTTGTTTCGTGTATAAAATTATTAAAAATTTAATAAATACACACACACCCAAATACACATGCACCCAGAGGCACACACACAAATACACATGCACACAGATGCACACACACAAATACACTAGAATAAAATTACTTCTAGGCTATGTGGGCAAGATATATTTGAAATATAAATGAATTTTCTGAGGAGACTTGGGTCCCATCCCTAAGACATCTCATTATGTATATGCAAATATTCTAAACTCAAAACTATCTGAAATCCAAAACACTCTGGTCCCAAGCATTTCAGACAAGGGGGATTAGACCAAAACCTACAATACACAAAGCACCCAGCTGGGAACGACTCAGTCAGTTCACAGACAAAACGGCAAGAGGAAGAGGCATCAGGTCTGTGGGAACAGGAGGGTCCCCCAGGATCCCGCCGTCGCAGCTCTGCTGGGTCCTCCACCTAGGGGCCCAACGGGGGCTTATTTACATCCCCAGTTCCTCACGTAACATTCCTCTCCAAGCAACGGGGCTTATTTACATCCCTAGTTCCTCACGTAACATTCCTCTCCAAGCGATGGCACAGAGGCAGCCGGCTGTCTACACCATCCCATCCCGGCCTTCCCAGGCTGCCGAGCTCCTTCTCAGCCTTTTGTTCCATTTCTCTCCTGCCTGAAGCCGCCACTGTGGTCAGACCTGTCCTTTCCCTCCATCCCACTCACCCCACTGTGTTCTGTGTTGATCCCACACAGACCCTGCTCATCCTTAGGGAGCCAAGGCTCCACCTTCCCCTATGCTATGTTCCCCAACAACACAGTGTGTGTGTGCGTCTGTGTGCAAGTGTATTTGTGTGTGTGTTTCTGTGTGCATGTGTATTTGTGTGTGTGCCTCTGTGTGTCTGTGTATTTGTGTGTGTGTGTTTCTGTGTGCACGTGTATTTGTGTGTGTGCCTCCGTGTGCACATGTATTTGTCTGTGTGCACCTGTGTGCATGTGTATTTGTCTGTGTGCGTCTGTGTGCACACGTATTTGTGTGTGCGTGTGCAGTTCTTCCATTTATTCTGGGACTTCAGGAGCTGCTCAGTGTTTTATAGCCATTAATCTCAGACATTGACATGCTTAAGATCCTAAGGGTAAATTTAATTTGTGGTTTAAGTCCCACAGCAAAAGGCAGATCCTGTGGGCATCTTTGAGATGATGAATACATTTAATCGTTTAATGGAAAACAGAAAAAGTCAAGATTTCAACAGCTAACATTTAGAACAGTAAACAGCACTAAAGTGTCCTCTCAGTAATTCGGTACCAATTCTGGGCGACAGTTACCATTATTACATTGATCTAACAAATGAGAAAACCAAGATCAAAATAACTAAAGAGCCTGCTTGGCGTCACGGGATGACAGCTGCAGGTGGACGCGACCCCGGATGTGACTCCGACAACAACACCCGTGGTCCTCACCTATGCTCTGCCTCCTGAGAGACGGGTCCTAAGGGACAGAGGTCTGCAATGGTCTGCTTCGCGCCTGGTGTGCCCTGTGGTGTGAAGAAAGGGACCTGAGGACCTGCAGGACGGCCTGAATGATTCCAGCAAGACGGCACACAGGTTTCTCTGACTTGGGATCCAACAGCAGTGATCACTGGGACTTTCAAACTCCATCGGCACAGGGTGTCTTTTGGTCATGTGATGGACCCGCCTCCTCCGAGTCCGTCTGCTGCCAAGGCCAAATCCAGGGGACAAACGAGGGTCATGGAGGACCAATAGACAAAAGTGATTTTACAAATTGCAGTTGAAATGCGATGCTTCTGCCTGAGCTGTGTGTCCCTCCCCCTACAAACAACGCATTACAAAGTTCCTGTATTCTGTTGTATATAACGTGCACTTTTTCACCCAAATTTTGAGAGAAAAATAAAGATATGCATTATACGCGGGTAGTGGGTGCCAATAATGGGAAAGACCAGGGGCCTCCCAGGGCCCCATGCCCTCCCTCCTGGGCCTGCTGGGCACACAGGGCTCAAGCCCAGGAGGATCTGAGATCCTGCAGCCCCCGTCAAATGCATGATCAGAGAGGGGCTGTGGTGGGGCTGGTGAGGCAGGCTGCAGACAGGAGGGCCAAGGGCTGAGGCCCAAGGCCTGGCTGCACAGAGGGTCCCAGGAGCCCTGGACAGAACCCAGGGGCCCGCCTGGCTGCCCACAGGCTGAGTGGCCTCAGAAGCTCCTGCCCTGCTGGCCATACATGTGGTCGTCTCGTGCCATCTGCACATTTACAAGAGGAATGTTAGCACTCCCAAGATGTATGTTTTATGGCTGAGGGCCGGCCACTTTCTCAGAGAGTATTTTCCTGAAAGTTTGGGCCAAAAACATTGGTGCATGCTATACATGGCAAAATATGGTATCTTCTGTAACACTTCCTTAAACAGACAACCTGTCCTGCTCAGTGGTACCTTCAGAACCAGCAGGGCTTCCCAGATGGGGCCGAGTGCAGTGGGCTGCTGCCTGCTCAGCACAGATTTACCTGGCAGGCCGGGAGACTGCAGTGTCTGTGGCAGAGTCACTGAACCAGCTGGGGTCATGGAGGGGGCTGTTGGCTGAGCAGCTCATGCTGGGAGGTGTCCCTGGAGCAGGGAACTGGAGTGAGCTGTAACGACTGTCTCCAAGGACAGTCTCCAAGGACCGTTAGCTCTGCAGTGCCAGCCATGGTTGGGATTTCTCTTCACTAATCTGAATGACATATCCTTCTGATCAGCTTCACGGCTACTCATGGGTCATCCAGAAAAGGAGAGTCTTCCCCCAAAACACAGTCCTGAGTGAGGACTCTAGGCCAACCCTATAACGCGTCCCTAAGATTAAATAATAAGCCACGTGGGAAAATCAGATCTTTAGTTCACTTTTTCAATTTCCTAACTGCTTTTTTTTTTTGGTGTATTCTGGGAATACTTTCTCCTGGGGTGTTTCAGCGTGACTTTGTTTGACCCTAGGAATGTGGGCAGAACCAGGACTGTGTCTCTGAAGCAGTGCAGCGATGTTGCAGCTGACAGACCAGCAACATTCCCCTCTGTCCCTTCTGGAGAAACTCCATATAACCTACTCTCACCCTGTGACCACCAGGTGCCCAGACTGCTGCTCGGGCCTCGGTATCTGTACAAACAGCATCTTCCCAACAGGTAAAACCCTCGTTAGCGGTATGTCCCATCAACTGCTAGAAGCCTGAGCACAGACACCAGCCCTGACCTTGCTGTGGGTGGGAACGGAGCCAGGGTGAGCAGAGACCAGGAACGCCTGGGTTGTCAACTCCGACTAAGGACTATTGCATCTTCAGTCACAGGTGTGCGAGAAAGGCTGTGTTATAAGTTGAATTGTGTCCCTAAAATCCATGTGCAGAAGTCCGGACACCCAGGACTTTAGAATGTGACTGTATTTGGAGATAGAGCCTCAGAGTACTAGCTAAATTAAAGTGAGGTCATTAGGGTGGGACCCAAGCCAGTCTGATGGGTGTCCTTGTAAGAGAAATGAGGACAGAGACATGGAGAGGGACAACAGTGAGAGGACGCACGGAGAAGACGGACGTCTGCCAGGCAAGGAGGGAGGCCCCTGAAAACACTGACACCTTAATCTTCCCACCTCCAGGACTGGGAAAATACTCTTCTGCTGTTTAAGCCACTCATCTATGGGACTTGTCATGGCAGCTCGAACAAATTCAAGCAAGCGCAGGGTGAGGCCTTTGCTCCAGTGCTCTCCCTTGAGGGGTCCCCCATTCCCTTGACCATCAGCAGAACTCACGTCCTTTACCCCTGGGTTCCTGATGGACCCAGGGGACTTGCCTGGCAGGCAAATCAAACTCTACTTCAAACCAGTAGATTTCAGGGAGGCCCCTAAACCCTGTGTGCCTGAGATCATTGGTCTCAGTCCTGTGGTCCCAGTGTAAGGACTAATATCACCTCCTTTCACTCCTGCCCCCCCCATTTTTTAAATTGACATGTAATAGACATGCATATTTCCTAACGTATGTTCTAATGTGATGTTTTGATAAACTCATGCAATGTGTAATGATCAAATCAGGGTAACTCGGATATCCATCGCCTTAAACATTTATCTTTTCTTTATGCTGAAGACATTTGAAATACCCCATAGATTAAAGTCAACTATAGTCAGCCTATTGATTTATCGAACACTGTGTTTTATTTCTTCTATCAAACTATATTTTTGTACCCATTAATCAACCTCTCCTCTTTAACTCTCCTTCCTTTTCTCTCTTAGCGCCCACATATGAGTGAAAACGTGGTATTTGTCTCCGTGCCTTGCTCATTTTATGTAACACAATGACCTCCAGTTCCAGCCACCTTGCTGCAAACCAGAGGATCTCATTCTGTTCTGTATCTGAGTTATAACTGCTGTGTGTGTGCCACATTTTCTTTACCCCTTCATCTGTCGATGGACACTCACGCTGATCGTCCATACTCTACTCTTAGAGTTGCCTCACTTGTATCTTGGCTACTGTGAGTAGTGGTGTAATCATCACGGGAGTGCAGACATCTCTTCCATATACTAATTTCCTTTTTTTGGAGATATACTCAATAGTGAGATTGCTGGATCGTATGGTAGTTCTAATTTTATTTATTAATTTATTATTTATTTGCAGTTTTTGGCCAGGGCTGGGTTTGAACCTGCCACCTCCAGCATATGGGGCTGGCGCCCTACTCCTTTGAGCCACAGGCGCTGCCCAGTAGTTCTAATTTTAGATTTTGAGGAATTTCTATACTGTTTCCCACAGTGGTTGTACAACTCACCTTCCCACAGACAGTACACAAGGTCACCCCTCTCTCCTGCTTTGCATGATAACTTATTACATTCAACTCATCTATGTACTTTGGGTCTATGTTTCTGAGTATCAGAATACAAAGCAAATTATACAAGTCTACTTAGACTAGTCTAAATAATACTAATCTACCCACTTATTGAATGCCAACATTTAGCTTCTTTCCGCTAGGTTAAGGAATGTGGTATATGACATTAATCATAACATTGAAAAATCCCTTTTTCAACCTACTATTAGATATATTATGGTCCTTGAGTTTTGCGCAGACCCTTTATAATCAAGAAGACAAATCCCTCTTTCCTACAAGATTCTTATACAAAAACGGGTCCTTTCAAAAGATTTGGGGTGTTGTATAAGGTCACCGAGTAGCAGAGTCAGAACTGAACGTTTTGCATTTACCACACTTTCCGGGCCAACATTCAATACATTTTTATTCTTTTTAGAGCACATGAGTAGGAGACTGAGGGGATCATCAATTTTTCTGTTTGTTTGGCTGCTTTGGGTTAAATTCTTCAAAATAAATGATGAAGACCCAGGACAGCAGATCTCACCCTGACAGGATCGTGTGTGGAACGAGTCCTTCTCTTATTCTTTTATAGGCGAGAAAGGAGAGGGAAATTTGAGCTTCTCCCAAGTGTGAGCCAGAGACAGAACGTGCCAGTGCTTGCTGCTTGTCCTGCCTCCTGTTTTACTCCTTGGTGACAGGTGGTCCATTTGCCTGTGCAGAATTCTGTCGGGGACCTGAAAACCCTCCAAAGGTTCTGTGCTGCCCTTGTTCTCCTGCTGTTCCGAATCGCAGAGAGAGGAGTAAGGTCAGGTTTACAGCAGCTCTGAGCACAGCATGAGAGACGGGGGGCAGGCCTCTGCTTTACAAGGCAGGGAAGGAAGGCGCTCAGCAGCCTCTGCGCCTTGGTGATGAATGGCCCAGACACTCGGAGACCTGTAGCCAGCTGGCCTGGGGGGTGGCCTCTGACAAGGGTGGTTAATAATTGCTTGGAGGAAGGCATTTTTAGAATGAAGAATGCAATGTACTAATGAGGTATTTAATACCTTTGACATTAACTAGAAACAGAACAACAAGGCAACCCAGGAATGGGTAGAAAATCTTCAAGAGCAACTCAGAGAATGGGGGAAGGTAGGATGACTGTTCATAGGAGGAACACTGTTTGCTCCTTTTACCAGCTTATTGGGGGTACAATTTAACCCCATTTCATGCGCTGTTGGTGACTGTGTATACCTGAGGAATTCTGACTGCAATCCAGTTTGCCAATATGTCCGTCATCCCCACCACTTCCCAGTGCCTATTTGCAGTCAACCAATGTTCTAATCTTCAACCCCGGGCAACCCCAGTCTGCCTTCTTGCTCTACTAATCTACATGTACTAAGGACCCTTTGTGCCTGGCTTCTCTCACTGAGCATGTTTGGAGGGCTGTCCCCGCTGTAGCACACATCTGTATCCCTTTTTATTGCTGAATATTGAACTGTACAGACGTGACAAACTGAATTCTGCAGTTGACAGACCCATGTGCTATTTCCAGGGTGGGCGCATTGGGAATAATGCTGCTATGAGCACATTTCTTATATTTCTCTGGGGTAGATTTCTGGGACTGTAACAGGGAAGTTTTTGCTTAACTTTTTAAGAAACTGCCCAACTGTTTTCCAAAGTGGCTGTAACTCCTAACATTGCTACCGGCAATGTGTGGAAGTTCCAATTTCTTTAAATCATAAGTGACATTTTGCATTGTCTGTCTTTTTTTAAATTATAAACATCTTTAATGGGTGTGGAGTGGCTTTACTCACTTCTCATAGTACATCCGCGTCCTTCCAGGGCAACTCTTCTGCCCATTTTTAAATTGGGTCACCGGCGCTCATTAGGGAGTGGGAAGTGTGTGAGGGTTTTCTGCAGCCCGGCTCTCTCAGAGGTGTGATGTGCAAATATTGCCTCACAGTGTGTGATGTCTTTCAGTTTTCTTAATAACGCATTATGAAGTGTGAAAGTTTTTAAACTTAAGAACTTACATTTAAAAACCGAACTTCAAGAACAGCTGCCTGTGGTTGCTAGCCTCCGCAGGGTTGTAATGTCACCTCGGAGGCTTCTCAGCTTTTCCTTCATCACAGTAAGCAATTTCCTGTCCTACATTTCTTCCAGTCCAAGAACCGCAGGTGGTTTCTGGTTTCTGGTTTCTGGGTGGACTCTGGCCACAAGCCCTGGTCTGGTGTTTGTGTCCTGTCCGGACTTGCTGTCCGGAGCCACCTCTCCAGTCTGTTACCCCCACCCCCACCCACCACACACACCCTTCACCAAGAAAACTTTTACTTACCCTTAGATCTCAGTTAGCAGGTCATTTTCCCCCAGGTTCCTCCCCGGAGTGCAGACTAGGTCGGCTTTCCCACCCTCCCACGTCTTGGTGGAAGGGGCTCTTTCCACTCACAGTCACTGCCCCTGTCACTCAGCAAGAAGCCTGGCACATAGCAGAGACTAGATATGTAGGTCTGAACAAATGACAATAACAGTAATTCAGTGGGCTCTTAAACTAGACGTTTTATATAGTAAAAAGAGTTGTTGCAATTAGAAGAGCCAAACAGCTCTGCTTCCTACCGTAGGCGGGGACCCTGGGGGCAGGAGCTGTGCGCAGGTGCAGTGATTGATTGGCAGCCTCTGCTAGGCTACGTGACAGAGGGGTCTCAGACTCCAGGAATTTGCGGACCAGAGAAGCTGCTGTAACAACGATGACGCCAACCTCAGTTACGGTGGGCTGAGACTGGACTGAGATATGAGTGAGGGTACCCAGGATGGAAATCACAGGCATGTCTTGTGTTCACCCTTTGTAGTTAGAATATGTTTTTGTTATGCTTCCCAAAGTTCATGCTGAGGCCCTATCCCCAGAGTGGCTGTATTTGGAGTAAGCAAGTAATGAACATTAAATGAAGTCACAGGGCGGGTTCCTCATCTAAGGGAATCAATCACTGTCCTTATCAGAGACACCAGAGAGTCTGATCTCCCTCCTTCTAAAAGCCAAGGGAGGAAAGAGCAAGGAGATGGCTGCCTAAAAGCCAAAAGGAGAGCCCTCCCCAGAAACCAAATCAGACGAGTCCTTGGTCTCAGACTGCAGCTTCCAGGACTTCAAGAAAATAAACTTCTTTTGCTGAAGTCACCAGCCTGTGATATTTTGTTATGGCAGTGCCGCTAACTGATATATCTTGCCTTTTCTCCACCTTTCTGTAAGTTCTCCTGTACACAATCTCTTAATTCAATGAGGGTTGGAGTCTGTGTCTTTGCTTGAGTGACAAAGTTTGAAGAAAATGCAGCCCCTTGGCCCCCTGCAGAGGGATGAGGACAGCAGCTCACACTCTCAGGTAGCCGAGCTGGGGCCTGCTGGGGCCTGCTGGGCTAACTGCGGCACACACATCAACTCATTTAACTCCCACAACAACCCGAGGGACAGGATCAGGAAACCAAGAATGATTCATCCTCTTATGCAAAGTTGCACCGTTGTTCTGTGGAGCTATGGTCCAAACAGGCCCTAAAGTTCCTCAGCCCATGCCCTCCAGTACAAGGATGCTTGGAAGCATAGACCAGAAGGTCTCTGTCCCATGGCAGAGAATAGGGGCAGGACTCAGGAGCCTGAGGCAGCAGATGGCTCAGTCCATCTCACTGTGATCCTACTATTGGCTGAGGCAGACTTGAGATGAGCAAAGAGGAAGGATCAGCTCCTTCCCTGTGTACTGAAAGTCTGTTTTCTTGGTCCCACCTGCTCATGCTGCACCCTCTGGTCTCCAACAGCTGCCAAGAGCAGGGATAACGGCCAAGCAAAGGGGAACAAGCACAGCTTCCATGTGTTCAGAGCTCACTGCAGTGAGGGAGTCAGCCAGCATCACTGGCATTCTGGGGGAGACTCAAAGGCAAGAGAGGAGTGGGAAAGGTTTGTGGTGGAACAAAGAGGCCCCCCAGGTCGGGTGGCTGGTGTGGGAAGGCTGCAGGTGGGCAAACTAGAACAAGAGCCTCCTGTGCCACTGGCAAGGGCATTGTATGGGTCCCAAGAAAAACATGGAAACAAAAATTAGGGAAGCTGTCAGTTTTTAAGGAAGTCCTGGATATCTGGGGCTGACTATTATAGGGGTTAGTGTTGCCAGAGATAGTTGTCTGACTTCCTGTAAGTCTGACTTGCAAATAGGCTGGTTTCCTGGGCTGGTTGCTACAGATAATGAGTTTGTTTTCTGGGCTGGTTGCTAAAGATTGTGGATCAGAGTTCTATTTTATGTATATGTGGTCTGGCCACATATTGGGTCTCTCCATACTAGAGGAAAAGATTTATCACTTGAGACATTGATCTTTTCCAACATCTAAGAATGGTGAGAACAATCAGTAGTTTGCAGCAAACACATTATTATCACCTGGAGCTGAAAGAAACCCACCAATTCCCAGGACACACCCCCAAGACTGATTAAGTCAGAGTCTCTGGCATAGGGTCTACATGTCAATAGTTTCTAAAACCTGTAGTTTCTAATCTAGCCAGAACCAAAGGCCATTGTTGTAGAGTTAAAAACAGACCTGAGCTAAGCTAGAAAAAGGCTATTCAAACATCAGCGTGCAGACAAATCCCCTGGGGATACTGTTTAACATGTTGAATCTGATGGAAGAATGAAACCTGAGATTCTACATTTCTTTTTTTTTTTTTTTTTAATTTCAGGTTAAGTTGAGGGTACAGAGAATTAGTTTACAATGTTTGCATTTGTTAGGTAGAGACTCTATTGTGCTTGTGTTGCTGCTATAGGAGGTGTGTCATGTACCCCCACATATGCCCATTAAGTGGGAGCACGCTAATCCCCTCCCTTCTCCCTCCACCCCCATCTGGAATTGAATTGAGTTTTTCTCTTGTGCAGGGGTATATTAGATTGTTTTGCATGTTACCAATCTGTCAAAGGCTTGATAGTTATAGTCCATATAGAACTCAAATTAATAAACAAAAAAAGAGCAAACAATCCCATCTCTCACTGGCCACAAGAAGAGAATCTTCTCTGAAGACAAATGGCTAATGAACATGTGAAAAGAGCCCATCATGCCTAATCATCAGAGATATGAATCAAAGCCACCCTGAGGTGTCACCTAACCCCACTGAGAATAGCCCACGTCACAAAGCCCCAAAGCTGCAGATGCTGGCGTGGGTGTGGAGAGAAGGGAACCTTTTTACACTGTTGGTGGGACTGCAAACTAATTCAGCCTCTTTGGAAAGAAGTGTGGAGAATCCTCAAAGAACTCAAAATAGATTCTACATTTCTAACGAGATCCCAGGAGGAGCCCAGGCTGTGGATGCGCCAGCCTCACTTCCTCAGTGAAGACACAGCACTGGGCTCAGCGAGGCATAATTAAAGGAAACCTCCAGGTGGGTTTTCCCATTCACCACAGCTATCTGCCTAGATCTGCTGTTATCAGCGAGATGTTAAAAAATCAGGAATGATGAGCCTAGAGGGCTGAGTCTGTCACGGGTGAAATAAAAACCTGTGAGTATGATCATGGGTAGGCAGCATGAGCTCTGAAGGTCGTGGCTTCCTAACACTGTGTAAGTGAATTGTATGAGATCATCTTCATAGAATAAAGATTATGGTGATTAATATTTTCACACTTACTCTATTCATAATACGCTAGCGTTTTACTATGATACTTAAGTTGAAAAATGAAACCTTGTTAAGATTGCCAGATTAAATAGAACATACCCAGTTTCACTTAAATTTCAAATAAATAAGTTAATAATTAGCATAAATATGCCCCATGCAATATCTGGTAAATACCTGTGCAAAAATAAAAAAGCATGTGTATCTTATTGAAAATACAAATTTAACAGGGCATCCCTGTATTTTTGTCACTCAATCTAGCAAAAGGTCTTATATCCATCTTATAGATGGGGAAACAATTCCAAGATGTAAATCATACAAGATGACCAAGCTAGCCAGAGAAGGGGGTGGCAGTAATCGCCCTCTAAACCCCAGGCTCTTCGTTGCTATGCTCTCTCCCTTTGGTCGCTCAAACTAGTTGAAAGGTAGCCACATTAAAATAAGATAAGGGACCTTAGTCAGCAGATGAAATCAGGAGCATCATTACCTGCTTGAAGGCGGTGGCATATCGCTTTAATTTGCTCTCTTGAATTGTTCATCAGCCATTCCTTGTTTGCAACAGGTCAGCCTCAATGTACCGCTTTCTCAACCATCATTAGAACAGGCCCGACGGATAGAACCCTGGGGTCCTTGTATGGTTGCCATCTCTCTTTGGGCCTTCTCTAGGGTCCTTTCTCCTCCAGAGTTCTCTTGCATTCTGAGTACAGTAGAAGCCTTTTAGATTTGATTAATTTTATATAAATGTTGGCATGCACTGCTTTCTTTGGAGTTCATTTACTTTACGGGATGAGTGTCTTCTACCCTATAAAGGAAACACAGGGATTCCCAACATTTCTTTGTGAACCCACACCCAGCACCCTTTTCTACTCGAATTCAGCTCCCCAACCCTCACACTGAAATCAACCAAACCTCATCCTTGTCTTTCAAAATTTCTAAAAGAACCTTTGTCCCCTTTCCTGATCTCTCTTCTTCACCTCTCACCTGAGCTCTGACAAGACTTCTCCGTGATGCTCGGGTCACCATCTGCTACAAATACAGGAGCGGGACTCATTGGCTGAAAGTGGGAAGGACCCGGCCCCCTTCTTAGAAGCTTCTCCCTTCTATGACCCTACTGACTGTTCCCCTCAAGTAAACCCCAAGCTAGAAAGCCTTGTCACTTCTTTACTCAATAGATGGGGTGCTCAAGAGAGTGTGAAACACTTTGGGAGAGGTCTTTCTCCCTAGTAATCTCAACAAACCACTCTCCAACCATTCTTAAGACTATTTAGGCTGGAAGAATGTCAGCAATCAGCCTTGGACCAGGATCCTGAGGTCTTGACACCTGCCTGTCTTATTCAGCCTTGCTTATTGCTTCTAATAAATACCTTTGTATCTTATTCCTATGTGGGAGGCTTCCACATACGTATGAATGAGTTTTGTGAACTCTGAACCACGCTTACATTTAAGTTCTGTGTGCTGAATTTCTGTCTTATTTTTCAGTCCATTGCTGCACACACCCTAGGTCAGTGGGAACGGGGTCCTGTTAGGACTCTAAAGTCACGTCAAGAGCTGGGAGAGCATCGTTCATCCTGCTGACAGGTGGACAGATCTGCTCTCCCCAGACCCCATCACACCACACTAAGGGATTTTACCTGCATTGTGCTTAATAATGAAAGGGAAAGAGACTTTGTGTCTCTCCCCAAGAGAAAATCTCTGGCTTTCAGAATTATTTGGCCAAGATTAGGGTTCACTTTTCTAGACAGGATGCAAACTACCCCTTGTGAAGTTATTGGGGTAGCATTTGTGAAGTATAGATTTTAAAAATGACCTATGTCATTATCAAGAAGAAAAATTCCTAAACTCCCCAAATTAATTACTAACCAATTTGTCTCCCAGCTGCTTCCTCAAAGGATGCCAGCTTTTTGTTGCAATTAGGTGAGTAGGAAATCAAGAAGTTCCGAGCAGGAGAGTAAGACTAATGGAGGAGAGAGGCAGAAGCCAGGTCAGATTTGTCATTGGGTGAGGGGGGCAGGTAGACAGGAGTGCTGGCGGGAAGGAGCAAGAGTCTACTAAGGCTGGCGGTTGTTTAGTAAGGCAAGAGGAGGAGGAAAATCCCGCAGGTGGATGGTATCCCAGCAGAAGAATAGAGAATAATTGAATAAGTTGCTACAGGCAAAGGGGTCGTCTCTGTTAGGGAATTTGGAACTAGTTAGAAGACCATAGGTACTGGATTTGGAATTCCAAGGCATATTCCAAACCACAACAGGGAGGCACTGGAGAGGCCCAGCTTCAGAAGTCCGAGGGGGATAACTGACCACATGAAGCCATAACACAAAAATCCACTGGAATGAAACCAGCACCCATTTCACACCGGAACAGTCATTTTAAGGAGACCCTGCCTCCAAATGATAATTTAACAGTTGCACAAAGTGTATTGTCATATCATTTTGCAACACAGTTTTTACTTTCTTCAGAGGATTCTTCTTCTAAGCCAGTGGTTCTCAACCTTCCTAATGCTGCAGGCCTTTAATTCAGTTCCTGTGGGTCGTGACCCACAGGTTGAGAACCACTGATTTCAGCTAATCATATTCATTTTCTTTTCCAAGTTGTGTGTGTGTATTTGTACGTATGTGTGGGTAAAAAAATAGCAAGGCATGACTGGCAATACTTTGATTCCTTTAAAAGCAGTGGAATTTTGCAAATAAGCAAATGAGAACAGTTTCTTACATTTATTTATTTACACAGTAAGCGTGAAATTATTTGGTTTTGTGGTGGTAAATTTTGGTTGAGCAGAGTGACATGGTATAAACAATATTTTAGCAAGTTAAGAAAACCATAGTAGCTTCTATTTTGATTGGTAAAATGTTTGCAGCTTATTTCAATATATAAGTATGTGTGTATAGAAAGAGCATATGAGAGAGAAACTTACTGTAAAAAAATGCCTAATATTGAATTCAATACAATACATTACCCTGGCCACACCCACTTTCTTTCTTTGGGTTCTCATCAGTCTGACAATAGAAATATCTGAGCCTTTGAAGCATTAATCCCTTACTATAAATCAACAAAAGGGCCCTGCCATAGGATTAAATTCACTTTTTAGTAAATGACTCCTCTGAATTTTGATTGAATATTTTCAAACTAATGTGCAATTTTTTTAATTTTATTTTTAATTGATAAATAATGGTTATATATATTTATGGGATACAATGTGATATTTTGACATATATTTAGATTATGGAATGATTAAATCAATCTAATTATATCCATCACCTTGTACACTTATTAATTTGATGGTTTTCAGAAGCTGGGGAAAGGGAGGGTGGATGGAGGTAGGGCAGATATTGATTGGAGGGTACAAAATTTCAACTAGATAGGAGGAAAAAGCTTTTGTGATCCATTGCACAGAATGATGACCATAATTAATAATAACACTTGCATGTTTCAAAATTGCTTGAATAGTAGATTTTAAGTGTTCACAGGTAAAGTCTTTTTAATTCAGAAAATTTTAACGCCAAGTATGGGAAAAATAACTTCAGATTTTATAGCTCTTAGTGAATCATAATTACTAAAAATGAACCATGCAAAGAGAGGCACCAACCTGTATCCCTTCAAAAGCAAGAGACCTGATAAATGAAATGAAGAAAGCTCAAATTGTGTAAAAATTTTAATTTTGAAATTCTATAATTGCACTTTGGAATATCTCAACATTTTTAATTGGTACGTTTATATTCTGTGGTAAAAATAAGAAAAAAATTGAAAGGGTCAATGAATTTTAGCATATTTAGCATAAAGAATTCAATGCATTTTATTTTGTGAAAAATATTTCTGAGAAAATATAAGTGAAGCAAAAAGAAGCACCTGGGAACGTACTTGGGCTAATATTTTTGTCACATCAAAATAAATGAAAGAGAACTGATACTATTCTTTATTTAGGAGAATTTGTTGTGTGATCACTAGGGCCTCAATACCAGAGGAGTATGTTCCCAGCATGATTATTCTGGCTATGTTAGCTTTCAACTGTTTTTATAAACAGTAGGAGGAATTTTTATTTAGCTTTAGTACACATTGATTTATCATTTTAAATGGCCAGTGGACACATGAAAAAATGGTCAACATCTCTAATCATCAGAAAAATGCAAATCAAACCCACAGTGACATCACTAACTCCAGTGAGAATAGATATTATCAGAAAGTCCCAAAACAACAAGTGCTGGCGTGGATGCCGAGAGAAAGGAGCACTCCTGTGCCGTTGGGGGGACTGCACGCCTGGACAACCTCTACGGAAAATAGTCACCAGACACCTCAGAGAACTAAAGGTAGACCTACCCTTTGACCCCCCAATCCCACTACTGGGTGCCTACCTAAAGGAAAAAAGACATTTTACAAAAAAGAAGGATAATTGCACTTGAATGTTTATAGCAGCATGATTCACAATCACAGAGATGTGGAAACAACCCAAGTGCCCATTAATACGTGAGTGGAATAATAAAATGTGGCATATGTACACCATGGAGTATGTGAACTACATAGAAAAAAGTGGTGGTCTAGCATCTTCTGTAACAGCCTGGGTGGAACTGGAGACCATTCTTCTAAGTGAAGTGTTGCAAGAATGGAAAAATGAACACCACATGTACTGAATACTAAATGAGAACTAGTCAATCAACACCTATGTGCATGGATGGAAGTAAAACTCAAGGGAAATCTAGTAGGTGGGAGGGGAGAAGGGGAGGTGGGTAAATTTACACCTGACTGGTACAATGCATATATTCTGGGTGAATACAACTTTCACTTAAAATGTACAAAGCAAATTATGCCTGTGGTCCTCGATGTTCTCAATCACCACATGGGTGTACTCTTGTAATATTCAGATATTTAAAAAATAAATAAAAAGATAGAACTAAATGTAAATAATCTTTCAAACTAAATAGCATGTAAAAGTTCTTAGGATAATTTGTTGCTTCACAACATCCTTGTGAGACCAGTGGGACAGGTGCAATTACCCCGTCCGAACAGCTGGAAAAAACAGAAGGTCTGAGGT
Organism: Perodicticus potto; assembly: GCA_963574655.1. NCBI lineage: Eukaryota > Metazoa > Chordata > Mammalia > Primates > Lorisidae > Perodicticus > Perodicticus potto. The sequence continues at coordinate 28,620 of CAUYRH010144446.1, forward strand.
CAGAGACTTCTGAGCCACGCAGTGAACCCCGGGAAGGGCTCGTAACCTACGTGCAGGGCTTACACTTTTTTATATTATGATGTCCCCCTCAAAGGAAGAAAAACATCAAACTTCGGGTTGTTGAAGACTTAGGAAATAAAAACAAAATGAGTTTTGAAAAAAATACGATTTCATTTTTGAAAATGGCTTTGGAATTTAGCTGAATTACAGAAAAGCCAGTTTGTCAGACATTTGTTACAAACCCTAGAACTACTCTATTTGTAGGTCTTTTCTACTTTCTCCAAGATAAAGTTCAACACTGAGATTTCATAGGGGTGGTCGTGGGGAAACAGTTCACCTCTTTGTAGGACTATCCGAGGAGGAGGCAGGGGAGGCACCAGAGACAGAGTTGACATCGACAGCCCTGGTCTCTGGCAATAAATTCATTTCACAAAATATTAACAATTGAGTGAAAGAAAGAAAAATATATTTAAATGAACTACTCCACAGGAGTATTCTTAAGGGGAAGCAGTCTTCTAATACGGCAGCATTGTTACCCAGGAGCTCACACCTGGCTCCGACTTCTCCCAAGTTCTGGAGAATCTCTGCCTTCCACAGCACAGAACTCCGGGTTCCCTTTGGTCTAGAGTTGAGGGGCAGAATAAACAGTTTTTAATTTGGTCACTCTTCCAGAGGATTACATTATAAACAATTACTAGTATTTTAAAATTCAAAGCCAGTCCTGATTGAATTAAGCTATACAACCTTAAATACGTGAAAATGAAATTGTTAAGAGTAGAATATACTTAAACACTTAAATAGATGATACTCCCAGGAAAACCTTTTAGATTGTTTGCTATGAATGCATATTAACTCAGTCATAGGATCTACCAAAATGTGTTTTATTCAAACTAGAACAGTAAAAAATAAATCAATAAAAAATTTGATTAGCAAATTACCTTGATCACGTGTTTAATGGTCGGGACTTCTGTGTCCCATAATCTGGAAGAGACTATTTTAGTTTGAAAAGTTATAGCTGATCACTTTTAATTCCTATCCTGTAGCTATCCCAGGAGCCCCTCGCTGAAGTTCGATGCATCAGAATGACTATGCTTCCTCATGTAGAGTTGGTGTCTAAAACATAGGACTCCCTTATGTTCACAAGACACAAAGAATTTCTGTGCTGCAGGCACTTGCTGGAGAATTCATGTAAGAATAGACGGCTGAAGGAAGGTCCCCCTGGGGCACCTGCTGTGTATGAGGGGCTGACCAGGGTGCATAATCAACAGCCTCATGGATCTTCAATGTCTTTTGCTGATGAAGCCAGAACATCAGATTGCAATGAGCATACACTGTATTATAAAAGCAAAAACAATTTTGCATGCAGCTGAGATAATTAGAGGTATGCTCTCTTCCATTTGACAATTCTGCCTGTGTTTCAAAAACTGTATTTAAGTGCATTGCCTATGATGTTACCCAGTACTCTCTAACTGAACTCCTGTTTGAATTCAGTAAATGGAAGAAGGTAATAAATAAAGCAGAAAGTTTGCCTCCAGAAAGTAGTGGAGATGTAATCCATTTTTTTTTCTTTCGCCTTGGTAACAAAGAAGCTAAGAACAATAAAATCAATTAACAGAAGTTAAGCAATAAATTTTTACTAGGCATTAGGAGGATTATTATATTTAAAGTTTTTTTTTCTTCTTTATGGTTCATGTTTAAGATGTCTCTTAACCGTTTTGGCACCAGATAGAGTATAAATTCCAGTCGAGACACATGAAATAAACTAATATGATACGTGAAAGAAACTAATATGCAGGTATTTAAGGCTTGGAGATTTGGGGAAATGTTTGGCTTCTCAAATCTTTCCTCTTATTTCCTAATTTTCTTCAATGGATGTATTTATCCATGTGTCTATCTGAAGAAAGAATAGGCTTTTAGAATAGAATATTAATTCTTCAAATCCATTTCAAGCTGTATGTCTTTCACCAAAATGCTCCATCAACTTAAACCCAGTGTTTCTGCTGGCTCAGGACATCACACAGTGGACTTTGTCTATGTCTCAAGTCATGTCACTTCACGTTAGTAGCTATTTTATTCTCTGCGAGCTATTTGAGAGTAGCAATTGTGTCTTATTTTTCTGCTCTGGCATCTTCCAACAGAGTTATCAGACTAGATATAGCAGTAACAGATGCTTAGAGAGACATGTTGATATGAAATAATGGTAGTGGCATGAGATACCCTTTAGTTAAGAACTGTCTATTCAGACCAAGTCATAGTCAATAGTCTCAGATGTTATAAATCACATCATGTAGTTTTCTGAATCAACACTGTATTGACCATTATAGTTAGGCAGATATAGAAGTCAAGAGTCAGATTTCATAGATGAATTGGCAAATGTAAATTTTCATTTCTTGTGCTGAGTTAGAGAGGCTGGCTTTGATACTGGGTACTAGGAGACAACGGAATTCAGAGAAGATACTTTTACCTCCAAAGCCCAATTCTTCTCCATGTCCTCTCTTTGGAAGCCAACTTTGGAAGGACAGACAGATGGATCCCAGCATCCAGGAAGGGGGGTGAATACACATTGCAGGGCCATCTGCCTACAGCTGTAGGGATGGGGGTGCCTCCTGGGGTCCGAGCCCAGGAATCTTGGCAACAGGTCCCCTGGTTAACAGCAGTCACTTCCTGGCTGGGGACCAAGGACAGCACTGTGTAGATGCACCAGCCACATCTACTTTTGCCTTGACAGTAAAGAAAATGAAGCACAAAAGCCTGGCCCTACCTCTATTTCCACTGAGGGCCACCCACTCATTACTTCAAGGGGGGTTGCAAAAAAGATAAACCATATTGATTAATCTGATGAAAAACAGGTGTTTTCTTTTCTTAAAAACAATTTTCATTTGAAAGACAGTCCAGTGTAGGCATCATGGCCCCCCACCTCTGGAGACAGGCATGGTACCCATGGGAGCCACTAAGAAATTAGGAGATATATCATTACGCTTCTCCTGCCTGTCTCTTTCTCATCTGGAAAAATAAAAATCCATGTATTAGTTTTCTATTACTGCATAAAAATCAAAACAAATATAGTAGCTTAAAATCATACTTCTTTATCAGCATAGCTCTGTAGATGAGAAGTCCAGGCAGGTAGTGGGTATGGCTGAGCTCCCCGCTCAGGCTCTGCCAGGCTGTGTGCTGGAGCTTAAGTGGTTGTGACAAAGTTCAACTCCCGGCAGTTACAAGACTGCAATCACATTCCTGGCTGGCTATCCCTGGGGGTTGCTTCATCTTGTCAGAGAGCCCCCTCCTCCTCCAAAGCCAGAAATGGAGAATTTTCCACCCATCACATGCCCGTGATGTGTTGATTCTCTTTCTCCAAGAAGAACTCTGTTCTTTTTAAGGGCTACTTTATCAGGTCAGGCCCACTTAAGCTCCCTATTGTAAAGTCCACTGATTTAGGATGTGAATTAAATCTGCAAAATGCCTTCACAGGAGGAGGACAAAACAAGATGGTAAAATAGAAATGTTTGGTGATCGTCCTGTACATAAACACCAAATTCAACAAATATTCACACAAGGAAGCACCTTGTGTCAGCGCCAAGTGGAGAAAGAATCTATGTGCCCAGGAAAAAGAGAGTAAAGTACTGTGAGGCTTTGCATTGACACTCAGACCACCCTGGCACAGGGACACAGCACAGGTCAGGATTCTGCTGCTGCCCATGGAGGGAGCACTTAGAGCAGCCCAGCAGAGAGGATCCTGTACCCTGAAGCCTGAGTTCCTGCAGCCCCACCACTGGCTGACAAAGAGCAGCCTGGGGCCTGGACTGAATTCATACGGCAGGGGCCAGAGGGCCGGCGTCCTTCTGCAATTCCCGTGGCTGTGCTGACTCAGATCCAGTGGGCTTGGGGTGCACGTGACCCAGTAAGACACCAGCCTGGGCAGCCAAGCCAGTGCCTGTGTCACCCCCTCCCCCCAACTACAGGCAGCACAGCTCAGGAGGAATCTTCTTCCACTTGGAGAAAGGAAAGGGAAGAGCTCAGAGGACTTCACTTTGCAATTTGGGGACCAGCTCAGCCATAGTAAAATAAAGTGCCAATCAGGCCCTTGAAGCCCCTGATTCTAGGCCTTAGTCCCTGAACAGCATTTCTGGTTCTACCCTCTGCCAGAAGGAAACATGCCACCTTGAAGGAGAGAACCCAGGTCCAGTAGGATCCACCACACCCTGACTGAAGAGCCCTTGGGTTTCAAATAAACATCAAAGGTAGCAAGGTAGGAGTCACCATAGATTTGGGGTAAGGCTGGGCTGGCTTCAGGTGTGACCAGGTATAGTCCCAGCTATGGTAGCCATGAGGGACTGGCCAGTCACTTTTCCATCAATTCCAGCAGCCCAACATAGAGAGTGAGGAGAGAGAGTGAATGACTTTGCCTGGTAATTCAGGGAATTCTCTCATATCTTACCCAAGTCCACCAAGGTGCTACCATTGCCAAGAGTTTATAGGAATCACACCATTAGTAGGCCAAGCACTCCAGTGCTGATACAGCTGCAGTTACCAAAGATATAGACCACAATACTCAACTCTTTCGGAGTATCTGGAAAGCCTTCTCAAGAAGGATGGGGCCAGATAATCCCAAACTATAAAGAGTAAGATAAATACCTAATTCTTCAATGTCCAGACATCACAAAACATCCACCAACATCAAGAACATCCAGGAAAACATGACCTCCCCAAATGAACTCAATAAGGTACCTGATGACTAATCCTGAAGTAAAGGAGGTAAGTGACCACTCAGACAAAGAATTTACAATGGCTGTCCTGAAGAAGTTCAATGAGCCTCAAGACAAGCCTATTAGAGAAATTTACAAATAGATTGAAATAATAAAAAACAACTTAAGCAGAAATGGTGGAGCTAAAAATTCAACTGACAAACTGAGAAATGCATTAGTCTCTCAATTATGGAACTGATCAAGCAGAAGAAAGAATTGATGAATTTGAAGACAGACTATTTGAAAACACACAATCAGAAGAGAAAAAAAGAAAAAAGAATTTAAAAGAATAATACAAACCTACATGATCTAGAAAATAGCATCAAAAGGACTATCTTTGGCCTCACAGAGGAGGTAGAAAGAGAGAGAGATTGGGGTAGAAAATTTTTTCAAAGAAATAATAATGGAGAACTTTCCAAACCTGGAGAAAGATATCAATATTCAGGTATAAGACAGTCACAGAATACCAAATGAAACTACCTCAAGGCATTTAATAATGAAGCTCCCAGAGGTCACAGATAAAGAAAAAGTCCTAAGGGAAGCAAAAAAAGAAAGAAAGAAAGAAAATAATAGTAACAATAAAGGAGTTTTAGCATGTCTGGGAGCAGACTTCTCAGTGGAAGCATCAGGAGCCAGGATAGAGTGGCATGACATATTAAAAATGCTAAAATCAAGATCCTTAACCCTAGAATATTAAATCCTGGAAAAATACCTTCTAAAAATTAAGGAAAAATAAAGACTTTCTGAAACAAAAGCTAAGGGATTTCATGAACATCAGACCTGTCCTACAAGAAATGCTAAAAGGAGTTCTTCAATATCAAATAAAACGACATTGATTTATAATAAGAAATCATCTAAAGGTATAAAACTCACTAGAAACAGTAAGTACACAAATTCAGAATATCCAATTGCTGCAATTGCAGTACATAATCCATTTTTATCTTGAGTAGACAAACTAAAAGACAAATCTATCAAAAATAATGACTACAGCAACCTTTTGAGAAACAGATAATATAAAAAGATATAAATGAAAACAACAAAAAGTTAAACAGCAAGGTGATAGAGTTAAACTATAGAACTCACTTTAAATTTCTCTTTGCTTATATGTTTGTTTATAAGCAGAGTCAAGCTATCATATACTGAAAATAATTGGTTATAAAATATTTTTGAAAGCCCCATGGTTACCTCAAATCAAAAACCTATAATAGTTAAAAAATAAAAAGCAATACAGTGCCCATGGCTCAGTGGTTAGGGCACTGGTCACATGCCCCAGAGCTGGCAGGTTCAAGCCTGTCCCAGGCCAGCTAAACAACAATGACAACTGCAACAAAAAAATATCCAGGTGTTGTGGCAGGTGCCTGTAGTCCTAGCTACTCGGGAGGCTGAGGCAGGAGAATCACTTGAGCCCAAGAGTTTGAGGTTGCTGTGAGCTGTGACACCATGGCACTCTACCACGGGTGACATAGGAGGACTGTGCCTCAAAAAAATAAATAAATAAATAAAGGCAAGAAATTAAACCATGCTACTAGAGAAAATCACTTTTAACAAAGGAAGACAGGAAGGAAGGGAAGGTGAGAAGGAGGGAAGAAGGGAGAATGACAAAACAATCAGAAATCAAATAACAACATGGCAGCCACAAGTCTTTGTCTGTCGGTAATACACAGAACATGAATGAAGTAAGCTCTCCAATCAAAAGACACAGAGCAGCTGAATGGATTGAAAAACAAGACCCAACTACTTATTGTCTATAAGAACATACCTCACCTGTAAAGACACACATTGACTGAAAATAAAGGGATGGAAAACAGACATTCTATGCAAATGGAAACAGTGCAGAATAATTATGCTTCTCTCAGATAAAGTAGATTTCAAGACAAAATTGTAAAAAGAGACAAAGAAGGTCACTTTATTATAAAATGATAAAGGGATCAATTTCACAAGATGATGCAACAATTCTAAATATATATGCACCCAACACTGGAGTAGGTAAAGCAAATATCATAAGAGATAAAGAGAAAGAGAGGCCCCAGTACAATAAATGTGAGAAACCTCAACACTCCATTTTCAGCATTGGACAGATCATCCAGACGGAAAATCAACAGAGAAATATTGGACTTAATCTGCACTACGGACCAAATGAATCTAGTAGATACTTGGAGAACATTTCATTCAACAATCCCAAAACATATGCTCTTCTTAGCTCATGGATCATTGTCAAGGATAGACCATATGTTAGGCCACAAGATAAGTCTTTAAAAATGTTTGAAAATGAAATCATATCAAGTATTTTCTCTGACCACAATGGAATAAAACTAGAAATCAGTAACAAGAGTAACACTGGAAACTATACACACACGGAAATTTAATAATATGCTCCTAAATGACCAGTGAGTCAATGAAGAGATTAAGAGCAAATTTTAAAAGGTCTAACAAAAGAAAATGAAAACACAACATATCAAAACCTACGAACTATGGTAAAAGCAGGACTAAGGGAAAAGTTTATAGCAGCAAGTACCAACATAAAAAAGGAGAAAAGCTTCATAATAAACAATCTAACCAAGTATCTTAAAGAACTAAAAAAAAACAAGAGCAAACCAAACCCAAAATTAGTATAAGAAAATAAATGATAATGATCAGTGCAGAAATAAATGAAATTGAAACCGATAAACAATACAAAAGATAAAAATATGAAAAGTTGATTTTTTGAAAAGATAAACAAAATTGACATATCTTTAACCAGATTAAGAAAAAAAGGGGCAATCTAAATAAATAAAATCAGAGCTGAAAAAGGAGACAATACAACTGATACTGCACAAATCCAAAGGATTATTAAAAGCTACTATCAGTAACTGTATGACAATAAATTGGAAAGTCTAGAAGGATAAATTCTAAGATATATATAATAGACTAAGACTAAACTAGGAATAAATCCAAAATCTGAAATAATCCAATAACGAGCGATGAGACAGACATGGTAATAATAAAGTTTCCCATCAAAGGAAAACCCAGGACCTGAAGGCTTCCCTGCTGAATTCTACAAAGTATTCAAAGAAGGACTAAAACCAATCCTACTTAAATTACTCCTCAAAAATGGAGGAGGAGGGAATACTCACTCTATGAAGCCTCTGTCATCCTTATACCAAAACCAGACCAGGAAACACCAACAACAATAATAACAGCAATGACAAAACCTATAGGCCAACATCTGTGATGAACATAGATGCAAAAGCCCTTGAAAAATACTAGCAAACCAAATTCAACAATGCATTAAAAAGATTTTTCTTCCTCATCATGTGAGGCTCAGTCCAGGACTGCAAGGGTGATTAAACATATGCAAATCAGTCAATGTGATACATCATATCAATAATGAAAGAAAAAACCCAACTGATCATTTCCACTGATGCTGAAAAAGGATTCAATAAACTTTAACATCCCTTCATAATAAAAATTCTCGGTAAATGAGAATAGAAGGATCTTACCTCAATAGGATAAAAACTACATATAATAGCTAATTTCATACTGGATGGGGAAAAACTGAAACCCTTTCCTCAAAGATCTGGAATAAGACACAGATGCCCACCTTCACCACTGTTATTCAAGACAGTATTGTAAGTTCTAGCTACAGCAATCAGAAAAGAGAAGGGAATAAAGGGCATTTAAATTGGGAAAGAAGACATCAAATTATCCTTGTTTGTAGATGACATTCTCTTTTATCTAGAGAAACCTAAAGATACAACAACAACAAACTGTTAGAACTAATAAACAAACAGTAAGGTTGAAGGATACAAAATCAACATACAAAACCAGTTAGCATACAGTATTTCCATATGCCAATAGAAAATAATCTGAAAAGAAAGTCATTCTATTTACAATGGCTACAAATAAAATAAAATACCTAGGAATAAACTTAACCAAAGAAATGAAGATCTGTAAAATAAAATCTATAAAAATTGATTAATGAAAGAAATTGAAGTGGACACCAAAAAAGGAGGCAGGGAGATATTCTATATTCATGGATTGGAAGAATCAATATTGTTAAAATGTCCGTACTTCCCAAAGCAATCAACAGATTCCATGTAATTCCTGTCAAAATACCAATGATACTCTTTGCAGAAATTAAAAAAAAAAAAGTCTGAAAGTTTAGCCAAAGCTGACCTGAGCAAAAAGAACAAAACTGGAGTAATCACATTACCTGATTTCAAATTATACTACAGATTTGTAGTAACCAAATCAGCATAGTACTGGCATAAAAACAGGCACACAGACCAGTGGAATAGAATGGAGAACCCAGAAATAAATCCACACATCTAGAGGGAAACTTACAGATGTTGATGTTTCAATAAAGTTTCCAACAACATATATTAGGGAAAGGACAATTTCTCCAATAAATGGTGCTGCAAAAACTAGACATCCATATGGAGAAGAATGATAACTAGACCCTTATGTCTCACTATCAACAAAAAAAGAATCAAACTGGATAGAACTGGAGAACTCTGTTAAATGCAATAAGCCCAGCGCAGAAAGAAATCTCACTGACCAGCAGGAGCTAAGTCCTAAAACACTTGATCTCACATAGACAAGAACACATGAGGTCACCAGAGGCTGGGAAGGGGACAGGGTGGGAGGATAAAGTGGGGGAGGGTTAGTGGATGCAAAAATATTACTTGAATAGTGAGATAAAGTGAACAAAATCAGATAGCCCAACAAAGTGACTCTCATCAACAAGAAGTTAGAGTCTACTTTAAAATAACCAAAAGAATAGAACTGGGATATTCTTAACACAAAGAAATGATAAATGCCTCGGGTGATGGAGACCCCAATTAATACACGCTGTTTGCTTGTATCAAAGCATCACACGTACCCTATAAATATATACAACTATGATGGACCCATAATGACTAAAAATTTAAATTAAAAAATTATAAAGAAATTTTTAAAAAGCCCTTCACTGTAGCACCTTGGATAGTGTTTCAGTAAATGGAAAAAGCGTATGCTTCCCAGGGTCCTGGAATCCTGAGAACAGGCTCAGAATTCTGCTCACCACACTCCTTAGCAGATTCAATCCATAGTCTATGGTTCTGTGAAACAATAAAAAGAGAATTTTCCTCCCTTGAAACCCTGAGTTAAAATAGCTCTCAACTGATGGTTCCAGAAGGGAAAGAAAGGCAAAGACGGGATAGTTGGGTCTTCCCATGAACACGTGCTTTCTTAGGTCAGCTCGTTTTTCAGTATGAAACAACTTCCCCTTGGTTTTTAATAGACATGGCATAGAAATGCAGAATTAAAAGAACGCTAAATGGAAGTAAGGCCAAACACTTTAAATACACCAAGAATTCCTGCAGCTCCACGCTTTACATCTTCCAAGGAGGAATAACAACAACCCTACTCTGAAGTGCATCATTCTCTACCTTTTAATATTCCTGAGGCTGTTTCGAATGTAAGTTGATTCACGCATTGCATATGTTTGTGTGCCTTCACTTATCCCCAAGATGCTGCTTAGTTGATGTCACAACTGAGATTTAATGAAGTCAAACCAAACAGGGCACAGTAGGACAGCCCCGGGAGGAGCTGCAGCAGGGCCATCGCTGCCCCTCAGCTACGGACACAAAGGGAGGGCCGGAAATAACCATGGTCCCCTGCCACAGTGTGCACTCTCAGGAGCTGCAGCCTCAGTGGAGGGCTTTGCACCTTGAGCTGAGGTCGTGGATGGGGCAGAAAGGGTGCCTTTCCCTTCCCGTGAGTTCACGGCGCAGCTACCTTGCCAGGACCCCAGCAGCTAAGAGCATTGTCCACCAAGCCCACGCATCTATCAAGCCCAAAAGCTGAAGGAAAACTGGAGGTCAGAGCCGTGGACGGATCTGCCTGTGAGGACTAGCTCACATAGGATGCCAAAAGATAGGTTTGGGAGGAACTGGGATAGGCAAATAACAATCAAACTTAGCCTAGTACATAGATCATTACAAAAGTTTTGCAATACACAAAAATCAAGAAATATAAGTTCCATGTGGACAGAAACAAATGCAGCCCTTCCAGCAACATCGATAAACTGAGCAAGTTGAAAATTGCATGGCTGAATTGGAAAGGATTCTGCGGACAGTGTTTCTTGGAAGTGAAATTATGGACCATAACACAAGCTATCTCAAAACTTTCTTAGTGACCTACACATAAACACTAGCAATGTGGGTTCTGCAAACATGGTTCAGGGTTAGAAAGAATACCCATCAGGTGTGCATCAGGCATCCACCAGGGAGCAGGGAGCCTGGGAGGTGCAGAGGGATGATCTGGATCAACTAGGAAGAATTAACTTTCCAGGTGCTAAAAGTGCGTGCAGAGCAAGAGCGTGCAGGAAGGGCTTGAGGACCAGGGGCACAGGCCAGTGCAGCACTGGGCCCTGCAGGGCTGGAGCAGGTGTTCCAGCCAAATGCCAACCAGTGGTTCTGCGGAGACCTGCAGGAGTGAGCATGCGAGTGAGACTGACTATGGGAACAGGGATCAGAGCCAGGGAACCAGAACAGAAGCCATCATCAGGCTCTCAGGCAGAAGACACGCGCAGGACCAGCACCCTGACTCCAAGCCCAGCCAGAGAACACGTGATGCAGGGATCTGGGATCCTTCTTATACTCTGCTTCGTGCTGCCCTGAGGACAAATCCCAGAGGCCAAGTTTCCGATGGACTGAGGGAGGGAGTTATGTGTGTTTGATTGCCAGGGTCAGAGTGTGCAGACAGGAGGGACAAGGCTATGTGACCTTAGGCAATAGGTCACACATCTCAATCTTATTTGTAAAATAAAGATGTATATCTGGACTGTTTGAAAAGATTATTTCCAAGATTCGTTCAGTACCAAGCTATGCATTGCCTTGCGGCAATAACGGCTATCCAGAATTCCGTGTGCTGTTAGTGGCCAGGACGGTATATCAGTAGCCACAGCCATTAAGTCTCATCTTATTTCTCAAATTCTTTTTTGTTATTCTAACTCAGGCTTCAAATGGCCCCTTGTTTTGACCTCTGCCTTCCTGCCTCACCACACACGCCTTTTGCATATAGACCTCCTCATAAACGTGGAGAAAGAAGCTCCAGGTATTTTTCTATACGTAACTCATTTGTGCAATAATTGAATGGAAAAACACACAATATTTGATGATTAAAGTTTCATAGGATAAGGTGATCATGCATTTCTGATTTTTAAAAATACATCACTTAAATAGCTTTTTAAAAAAATCAATAGCAACTTGAAGCACTTGAAGGAATGCCTGATAAATAATTTTAAAATTTTCTTTTATTTTTAATAAACTTAATTATTCACTTGAAAAATTAATAAGAAGAAACCTTGTACTGTTTAACAGAGTTTAATTTGGAGATTATTTCTTAATCTCACTCTACTGGAACAAAGTTAGAGATGGTTCACAGCGTCAGCAGATTGCTTTTTGCAGGGTTTAAGATGAATACATTTAAATGTTTTATAACAATTTTCCAGGAAATTTTCTAATTTCGGAAGAAATAAAACAATGGCAACTGACATATATTAACTTACTTTAGTATATTTGGTTTTCCAAACAGAGTGCAGGCTGTGGAGATATTGTGGGTTTGGTTCCAGACCACTGCAATAAAGTGACCTCTGCAATAAAGCTAGTCATACCAATTTTTGGTTTCCCAAAAAATTATAAAAGTTATGTTGACAATATAATAGCCTCTTAAATGTGCAGTAGTACTAAGTCTTTTTTAAAAAAAGGAAACAATGTACATATCTTAATTTAAAAATATAGTAGAGGTTCTGTAATTTGACCACCCAAGGGATTGTAACAAACTGGTCAACATATAGAGGTGGTCATCATAAGGAACATCCATTGAGTACATGGGATGCATGAAAATTTAGGTCAACTTAAGGAGGCAGTCAGCGTAGGGAGGTGGTCAACTATGGAGGTTCTGCTGTATTTTGAAGACTCAAGATAATTAGTATTTGGGGCTCTGGTTTTGATAAGCCAAATAAATACGCCATTCCTCTAACACCAAGTCAGATAGTGCATAGTGAAAGAAGACGTTGATTGAGAACAGGACTTTGGCAGGTAAAAACTATTTTATCCGTCCAGGTAACATGGGTGTAAACTGACCATGGTCTGGTCAGGGAATCAAATATGACTCCAGCTGTCACACATTGCTATGGTAATATGTTTTGAAGAGTAATATGGATACTTGCAGTTGGTGAGCGATTAACTTTGCCAGGAAGACACACGCATTTCATAATGAATAGGAATTTGACAGGTAGAGAAAATATGAGAAAGAGATGGTCATGCACTTAGACTACTATGAGAGAACTCTCAAAAACACAAAGTATGGAGTAATAGTCAGGCTAGGCTGGACTCTGCTGTAATAACAGACAGGGGTCCAATTTTAATAGCTGAAAAGCAAAGCTCATTTGCCCTCCTCCAACTCAGAGCCCCCCCACCAGCACACAGGCGCTCAGGGCTGTTGTTACCACAGGAGACGGAGTGACGGGGGCACTGCAGAGTGGTCTGTACCAATTTTGGAGTGATTTACAGTTTCCTGAGCCAGAACAAGTAAAATATGGATCCAGCCTCACTGCAAGAGAAGCTGGGAAAGAGAGAAAATATTTGGTGATTACAAACTGCCTCTGTACATACTAAGGGGAGAAATAAAATTGGTTTTATTTGAGATGCTTGCCATGAATGCAGAGCTGGACAAAAGAGTCATGGAGGGACTCCCTAAGATATGATGATGGTCCTCCTGTGCTGGGCTAAAGACTTTGATGTTTACCCTCAGTGTGGGGGAAGGTCTTAGATTTTACCCCATTGAGTAAACTGTTCCATCAAATGCATGGCTTAACCCATTCCTGTTCACTAAGGAAGGCGAGGCTGAGGAAAGGCTGGATCTAGTAAGAAGCTCTTTCTTGAGAGCACACTTGGATTGAGGCCAGGAGGGGATGCGTAGGGAAGCCAACAATTGCTGATGAGGCTGACAGCAGTGGCTAGATGGGGATTCTTGTTTGGCTCAAGTATAAGCCAGCAGGGCTGCTCAGGACAAACATCCAGGTGACATTTGTCTCAAGGGTCACAGCTGTTCACCTCACTGCATGGTAACCTGGATGGTACAGCAGGAGCCGGCACCTTCTAATGACCTCTAATTAAATGCCTGTACTGCACAGGATGCAATGAAAAAGCCTTTTTCAAGCATAGGATGGCACAAGGCAAAGCTTTGCTAACAAGAAGCAGTCTCTTTGGGCAGAGGAAGGGGCATGTGCTTCATGACACCCCTAATTTAATCAAAGGATAATAAAGCAAAAGTGACCATAATGTTCTCAACAACCACATCTGCAGGTTCTTATGAATTGAGAGGGATGAAAAAATTTCAGATGAAGAGGCACTGAGCCTCCGAGTTGTACCGGAGAGGCTCCGGAGGTCACTGTATTTCAAAGGTCACTCTTTCTTAAGGAAGAATGTGAATACTAAACCTTTTCCCCATTCTATTTTAGTTTGTTACTTTATTTTTTGAATTTCAGATTAACATGGGAGTACAGATGATTATGTTATATAGTTTGCTTCTGTAAGGTTAAAGTCTGAGTTGTGGGTGTGTACTTAACCCAGGAAGTGTGCAGGAAGCACGATGGGTGGGAATCTACCCAACCCCTCCCCCAATCACTTGAATCCATTGAACATTATAAAAATCTCTATGCCCAGAAATTTGAAAAGGTGGAGGAAATGCACAAATTCCGGGAAATACCTCCCTGGTCCCAAAGCCAAGAAAGGAACATAACAAAAAAATAAACCTACAGACCACTATCTTTAATGAATATAGACACAAAAATACTCCATAAAATGCTAGCAAACAGAATTCAGTCGAATCCTAAAACTTAATCTGGCTACAAATAACAAATTTAATCAATACACCAAATAACTCAATAGCTGTTCTCACAGGCTTTCTGTGCGGCTGGCGTTGCTAACAGGCCAGGGGGGATTTAAGATGAAATCCAAGGCACAGGAGGTCTCTGCTAAGTCAGATGGGGGAGGACAGGGCTCAGAAGTTGGCTGGGCCTTAGTTCCTGCACTTACATGGTTAGCACAAAATGTCTGTTCAGTATTGTATTTCTGGTATGCATCAATCTGAGAATTTTCCATTTATTTGCCACTCATTCGTTCAGGAAATATTTATCAAAGATGTTCTAAATGTCAAACTCTACATTAAGCCGGGGAATAAAGTGGTGAACAAAAATAGAGTCCCCTTATATGTCTTGTGTGGAAGAAAAATATTATTCAAACTGGAAAACTACAAATGTGAAACTGCTATAAAGGAAATACAAGAGATACGTGGTGCTATGAGAACATGACAGGGCAAAACTCCTTGAGAAATTGTACTGGATTCCACAGCCAGAGACGTGAGTAGACATTGACTGTGAATGGCAACCAGATCCTCTCACAGTGCAGCGAAGGCTCTGAGCCAGGGGCACCGTGAGTTTGGACAACCACACTAGTCTGATTTGAGCAGAGTGCTGCGAAATTTGGGGGAACAAAGAGTAGACTGCAGGAAAGCAAAGGGGTTACATTATAAATTGAGTTTATTGGCTGTGTTAAGGGTTTTTTCTTCCCTTTCTTTATTCAAAGACCATTAATCAGTAAGCTCTTAACGGCCTTGAAAAAATCTTATTTGGTCTTCCAAAGGTTCACTCTGATTACAGTAACAATGTTTTAGAGCAGCAGTTCTCAACCTGTGGGTCACGACCCCTTGGGGGGTCAAACGACCCTTTCACAGGGGTCGCCTGAATACATCCTGCATATCAGATATTTACATTATGATTCATAACAGTAGCAAAATTACAGTTATGAAGTAGCAATGAAAATAATTGTATGGTTGGGGGTCACCATGACATGAGGAACCGTATTAAAGGGTCATGGCATCAGGAAGGTTGAGAATCACTGTTTTAGGGGGAAACACAGACTGACTATACCAGGGATCTCCTGGGATCATGCACTTGAGGGGTAATGATAACTTCTGAGGAGGCTGGGGTGGCATTAGAAGTGCCCTAGATAAGGTTTACAAAGGTGGACTCAATGGGTGACTGATTGGTGTGAGGAGGGAACTCAGTTCTCTTCCCCCCAACTTTTTTCTTTATTAAATCATAGCTGTGTATATTAATGCACTCGTGGGATACAATGTGCTGGTTTCATATACAATCTGAAATATTTTCATCAAACTGGTTAACATAGCTTTCATGGCATTTTCCTAGTTATTGTAGGAAGACATTTGTATTCTACATTTAGTAAGTTTCGCCTATACCCTTCTAAGATGCACTATAGGTGTGGCCCCACCAATTACCCTCCCTCCACCCCAACCTCTCCCCTCCCCTCCCTTGTCCCTTTCCCCATGTTCTTGTGCTATAATTGTGTTATAGCTTTCATATGAAAGCTGTAAATTAGTTTCATAGTAGGGCTGAGTACATTGGATACTTTTTCTTCCATTATTGAGATACTTTGCCAAGAAGAATATGTTCCAGCCCCATCCATGTAAACATGAAAGAGGTAAAGTCTCCATCTTTCTTTAAGGCTACATGATATCCCGTGGTGTACATATACTACAGTTTATTAATCCATTCCTGGGTCGATGGGCACTTGGGCTTCTTCCATGACTTAGCAATTATGAACTAAGTTGCAATAAACATTCTGGTACAAATACCCCCCCTTTTTTCCTATCCTTCCTTCTCCTCCTCCTCTTTGGCTGCCTCCTCCCCCCCCTTCTCTTTTTCTTCTCCCCCACTTCTCCTTCTTGTAATATGAAGGTACAATTTTCCCAGCACCTTCTGTTGAAAATACTATCTTTTATATGTTGATGAATGCATCATTACAAAATAGATTACCAAAAAAGTGACAGCAAAAGTATTTCTTGACTTTGAATTCTGTTCTATAGATCCCTGTGCTTAATTTTACCCCCAAACCAGGTATCGTAATAACTGTAACTTCAGTCTAAATTTTTAAAATATCATGTTGTGCAGATCCTACTTCATTCTTTTACAGAATTATTTTGTTTATTCTAAGTCATCGTACAATTTGTACAAAAATTTGTTTTACCATACAAATTATAGAACGAACTTGTCAGTTTCTACCAACAACTAAAAAGAAATACTGCTGAATTTTTTTTTTATTTTTGAGAGACAGAGTCTCACTTTGTCGCCTCCTGTTGAGTGCTATGATGTCACAGCTCACAACCTCAAACTCTTAGGCTCACGTGATTCTCTTGCCTCATCCTCCCACGTAGCTGGGAATGCAGGTGCGTGCCACAACATCCAGCTATTTTTAGGGATGAGGTCTAGCTCTGGCTCAAGCTGGTCTCGAACCTGTGAGCTCAGGCAATCTACCCGCCTCAGCCTCCTGGAGTGCTAGGATAAACCTGCTGAAATTTTGATAGCAACTGCCTAAATCTGTATGATGATGTTGAAAGTGCTTCCATCTTACCAAGTGGAGTCTTTCAATCTGTGAACACAGTCATCTCTCCATTTGCTTAGATTTTTATCTTTTCCTCAATATTTTGTAATTTTCAGTATTCAATTCTTATATTTCTTAATATTTTATTTTTTGATGCTAACATACATAAATTATTTTCTTATATTTATTGTGGAACTGTGTACTTAGCATCTGGAAATATAATTGATTTAATGTACTAGTTTTACATCCAGCAACCTTGCTAAATGTGCTTCCTATGCCTACTTTTTTGTATATTGCATGGAATTTTCTGCATACGGGAGCATTTCATCTGCAAAGACAGTTTGACTTCTTCCCTTCCATTGTAATGTCTTTAATTCCTTTTATATGTCTCACAACTGCCTATCTTAGTCCAGTGTCTACTAGTAGAAATACAGAACTAGTGGGAGCAGAAATGTCTTATGTTTGCTATTAGGGAACACCTCTCAGCGTTTCCCCCCAGTTGTGTGTGAGGCTAGAAGCCTTTTTTTGCCCTTTCTGTTTTTTCAGTAGAAGCCCTTTATCCTGCTACGTTCCCTTCTACTCCTGCATTGATGTGTTGGTGTAGTCGATTAGTTGATTTTCAGACGTCTACTCAAACTTGCATTCTGGAAATTAATCCCTTGTGGTCTTCTTAATTTGGTATTGCTAAATTTGGTTTTAATATTTGTTAAATATTTTCATGACTTTGCCCATAAAGGATTTGGAAATGACATTTTTTTGCTTGATATGTCTGTCTGGCCTGGTATCAGTACCACAATGGCCTCATACAGTGAGTTGGGGAGTATTTTACCCTTCATTATTTTTGAAGGAATGTTTATAGGATTGATATTATTTATCCTACAATTGTTTGACAGAAATCATAAATGGAATCCTCTGAACCTAGGCTTTTCTTTGCGAGAGTATTTTTAAATTACTAATGTAATATATTTACTTATTACACCCTTATTGGGTTTCCTATTTCATCTTCAGTCAGTGTTGATAATTTATATTTTTAAAGTAATTTTCCCATTTCATGCAAGTTTTTATTTATTTATTTATTTTTTGTAGAGACAGAGTCTCACTTTATCGCCCTTGGTGGAGTGCCATGGCGTCACATAGCTCACAGCAACCTCTAACTCCTGGGCTTAGGCGATTCTCTTGCCTCAGCCTCCTGAGTAGCTGGGACTATAGGCACAATGCCCAGCTATTTTTCTGTTTTGCAGTTTGGCTGAGACTGGGTTTGAACCCACCACCTTTGGTATATGGGGCCGGCGCCCTACTTGATGAGCCACAGGCTCCGCCCTTCACGTAAGTTCTTAAATTTTTTTTGCATCAAGCTGTTCATAATATTCTCCTATAATCCTATAAATTCCTTAATGGTCTTTGCTGATATCCCTATCTTATCACTGATATTAGTAATGTGTGTCTTGGTTTAATATTAGTACTGAGTATATTGGATGCTTGTTTTTTTATTCTTGTGATACTTTACTAAGCAGAATGTGTTTCAACTCCATCCAGGTAAATGCTAAAGATGTAAAGTCTCCATTTGGACCCTCATATTAATCTGAAATTTAAAAAAGTGAATGAACAATTTTTTTCTTATAAATTAAAAAAAGTTCATCAATTCTATTAATATTTACAAAGAGTCAGCTTTTTGCTTCATTGATATTCTCTATTGTTTTTTTGTTTTCTATTTCATTTCTTCTCTCATCTTTATTATTTATTTTCTTTTATCTACTTACTTAGAGTTTGATTTGCTATTTTTTCTAACTTCTTGAGATGGAAGTTTAGCTTAATGATTTCAGATCTTTCTTCTTTTCTATTGTAAGAATTGAGAGGTGTGTATCTATATACAGTGTAACCACTGCTTTATCGGCTTCCCACACACACCAGTCAGGATCCAATCATTAAACAGAAAACCACAGATTAACTTTAACAGGGAATGCTTAATATTACAGATTATTAACAGGGGATTTGCATAAGAAGTGTCTAGTAAGAATAAAAGAAGACTCAAAAATACAGTAATACAGGAATACAAGACTGAAGATCAGCCTCAGGACCAAGATAGAACCCTACAGAACACATTTTCACTCACACTCTACCTGGGGCCTAAAGCTCTTTGGTGAGAGCACTCCCAAGGCTTACTAGATGTCTGAGAAGCTGCTGCGATTGTGAGTTTGTGGGACTTGCTTAAATATGTGCTCTGGGTTGTCAGAGAAAGCCATCCACAGAGAAGCCTGGTGCTGTAGAAATGGCAGTAAAGTCTCTTGCTGGTGTGCAGAGAGGCCACTGGTCCGTAGTCTTGCTGGTGTGCTGAGAGGCCACTGGTCCGTAGCCTTGCTGGTGTGCTGAGAGGCCACTGGTCCGTAGCCTTGCTGGTGTGCTGAGAGGCCACTGGTCCGTAGCCTTGCTGGTGTGC